>VWZX01003572.1:398624-462772 GCA_013399015.1 Galbula dea
GCCGGGGCAGCGCCGCCGCGGGCGGGCCCGCCCTCCTGGCCGCGGCCCGTCCTCCGCCGCCCCGCCCCGCGCCGTGCCCTGGCGTACCGCGCCTGAAAAGTTGGAGCTCGGTTTCCAGCATGTGAGCCGAGGTCCGCGGGGGGTGTGCGGGGCACAGGAGTGATCCTGGCGCCGCAGCTCGGCCCGTGTCGCCCGAGGGAAACTTCGCCTCAGTCGTAAGCGGGTCCCTGACTTGTCAGGTACAGGCTCCCTCGCTTGTGCCTGTCCTGGGGTATTTTCCTCAGCAGCCGGTTTTAAAGGAACGGGAGAAAAACCGAGTCTTTTATTTATTTATTTTAGTGTGTCAGTGATCACAAAAGTGGCGCCGGCAACGTGGCCTCCCTTCCTGCCGTGTCGGTGCTCCTGTCGCAGCCGTGGTGACAAGACCACCCCAGGGAGCCCTCCCGGTCGTGAGCTTTAAAAGTAAAACTGACAGACCAAGGCCGTCGTCAAAACAATAAAGTTACACTGAATATAATGATTTTAAAATTTGCGCGAAGCAATACACAGAAATAGATTGTATTATATTGATCGTGTTCCTTGACTATTCCATATCCTCACTGCAGACCAGCACGTCAAGCACAGTCCTTTGACAAGGGGATCAGTTTTTTCATCAGCTAACACCAATATCACAAAACTCAGGTAATATCAATGGAAAGCAAATAATGTAGGTGCTAATACTTCGGTGTTTTTTTTCAGAATAATTGTTCTATTTTATATAAGAATATATGTTTTTTCTTTGTTAGAAATTTTTGCCTCCATGTCATGACTGGGACAGCTAGTGGTTTGCTGAGCTACACCCACCAGAGTCATAAGAGTCCATAACCAGCAATAGAAAAGACTAGAGTTTTCTGCCATAACTCTGATCAAGGGCCCATTGAAACTCCTTACTCCCTCTCACCACATATTTAAAGGAAGAAACTACCATTACTACCATTAGTAATGGGATCCTTTGACCATTGTAGCTGTTGAAGAAATCTTTTTTTTTTCAGTCTCCAAATGTGGCATAAGCATAGAATACCATGAAACACACTTGGCTTTTTGATGTGAGTTGGCTTGTCTGAATGAAGGCTAGCCAAGAATACCTGAATTAATCATCCAAAGGAACCTTTGTGAGAGGCAGCTCTATTCTGTATGAGGTCAAAGAGCCTTTCATCCTGCCCTAACCTAGGTAAAAATACAGCAGGAAGGTTCCTAGCAACAGCATATGGAAACTACATCAGAAACAAGGTCTTCATTATGTCTGCAATGATTTGTTTCTCAAATTGCTTCAGTATTCTCCTTCAGAGGTTTCAGCCTGTGAGGCTGTTCATCAGTGGCCTACAAAACTTCCTGCGGTTTAAAAATTTATTTCGGCTGTTCAGTCAGCAACAATTAAGGCATAAAACTCCTTTCTATCTCGCCATCCTTCTTGAATTGTTTTCTTTCCTTCTCTCTGAGGGGTCAATGTTCAAAGCATCTTGCTTCTAAAATTTTAAGCAATTTGACATAGCGTGCTTTATCTTCATATTAAGACTTGGTGCATTCCATCCTGACTGTACTCCAGCATAACCTAACCTCGGAGCTATTCACTGCATTCAGGTAAAGTCTGCACCATAAAATTCTGTGGTTTGAACCAAAGTTCCTGCATTTTGAACTGAAAGCCCTACAGTTTGGACTCCTTTTTTTGTCTTCCTTATTTTTTTTCCTAAAACCTGATGTATTCATATACTTCATTAGGTAGCATTTACTCTACTTCCTCTCCTCTCATGGCAGACATACTATCTTGCCCCTCCAATGCAATGTTCTTTAAAAGTCTTAAAATAGATGATGGATTTTTAACTTTGGGAGGAAGGGGGTGTTATTATCTTTTTCCTTGAAACATTGTTCCTCATCCTGCTGTTAAGCATTTGCTCCAGCTCAAAATCTCTTCATTTGAAGTTCAGAGAGTTGCTCTTGGGGGACTATCACTGGTAGGAGGTTAAGCTTAATTGCACAGTGATCAGTTACTAATGGAGATCCAGCTGTAGTCTCTTCTTATAGCTGTCAACTAGGAGAACCTAGTCTGGGCCTCTGCAGAGCACACTTCTACTGGCAGCAAAACAAGATCTGGAAACTTATTTATAGACATATATATTGCTCCTCCAGACCATTTGTAGATGTTTTCAGTCAACCAGCCATTACTGAAATGGCCAATAATGTATTTGTCTGTTGCATGATTTACCACGCTAGCATCATTGTTACTGTGATGTTGGTGGTGAAACAAAAAACTTTGTATGTTACTTCTGTTACTAGAAGTGTGCAACCAAACATAACAACATCCACAAACAACCATTGTCTAATATCCCATCCCAGCGTGCTAACAGCTCCATAGAAAAGATGCTAAAGTGTCTTCAGTCTGGTGGGCAGGAAGGAGTAACGTGGAGATAAAATAAGCTCTTGCAAGAAAGTGGCTTGGAACAAATGGATTGGTGAGAGGTGCAGGAAACAACAAAATCCAGGAAACGTTTGAATAACAAAAGTAACCTCAGGATAACCATTAATACTCCATCTGTGCTGAAAGAAAGGCTTGGTGCAAGTGGAAGAGAGAAAACACACAGCATAATAGTGTGCAGTTAGGATGTGCCATAATACTAGGTAAAGGATAGTAAGGCAGCTACAATGGCATCTTGTTAAATACAGTCTAGAATTTAATTTGTTTTGCTCTTTGCTTCCATGTTTGCAGCTTAAAGAATATCAAAGTCTATTAAATAAGCTGGAAGCTGTTTTCTTGGGTAGGAGTTGGGGGGCTTTTTTGCCTGCAAAGCCCGTCTGGTTCGGGAATAAGGCAAGTCAAGGTGAAGCTTTCAAACTGAGGCTGGTCCTGTCTCCTCACAGACAGCACATCCTCAGGCTGAGGAACAGAGACAAGACTAAGGCTAGGGGCTGATGTTTGAGCCAGTAATAGATATGGTATGACCAAATGCTAAGTTTTGGGAGATTCTTCTCAAAGAGTAAGCATACCCCATTGTCGCAGGCAGAAGTCACAAACATATCTTTCTTTATGCAGAATGATCTCTTGAGAAATTCCCTGGAAAACAAGGCCTCTGGAGGTCTTTGGCTTGAGAGGCATATAGAGAATATGAAATAAAGACATTCATCTTCAACTTAAATGTTCCATGTAAGCAGAGAGATTTGCTCCAAAACAGTCCCAAAGGGATCAGGATTCAGCTCAGCTGTAGCCTCTAAATTCAGATTCTACAACACAAAGTGATACTCTACGGCTGTATGTTTTGTTTAGGCAGTTTAGCATCTCTCCAATGATCAGTGTAGAATCTAGACTGTGTGCTGTGGTCCCCACTGTTTTTCAAGCTTGCAATTATAAATACTTCAAAATGTTTTATGGGTACTATTCTTTGATTCACCATTGCCGCTTTTTTTCTTCCCAAGTTTTCAGCATTAGCAAACATTTAACTTTTTTCATTCCTGACTTTTACTAGACTTCATTAGTTGGAAATCCTTTCACACAGGGTGATAGTCTGTAATACCAGATATTTGAAATGAAGTTAGAAGCTATCCCTGTATCTTACTTGCAGGTGAAAAAAATAAAAGACTATTTCTACTTACCCTATTTCTAAGTGCATAAAAGCCTTTTAAAGTCAATTAAGACAGTCCATAAAAATCGAAGGGGAAAGGCTTTAAAAGTCTACTGATAGGTTTTCTATTAGGCTAATACTTTAAAACTTCCTTAGCACCTTTCATCAAATGATTTCATTTTGCTTTATGAACACCTCTGGAGCTAGGTATTACATCCTTTTAATATCTGAGATCAACATTTTAAGTACCGGACCCTTGGAAAAGTCAAGTAATATTGTAAGACAATGTTTATAAAAGCAGTTAGCTCCAGAGGAGCAAAAACCTACTTACAGCAGAAATAAGTGAAGATTGCAGTGTTTAGGTTTCTATTTAACTTTCAAGATAACTCATATCTATAATACAAAAATGTAAAATTAGATATAACTGAGAATGAAACCACTAGCAGATGAGAACACAGCAACCATGGTCACCTTTATAACATCATCTCGGTGTTCTGCTTTTTTTTCATGGGCTTCTCACTGTATTCTACCTAAAACCCAGATGGGCTTTCTTCACCTTTCCAAGCTACCTGAGAGACCTGGAGCTCCCAGAACAGCTTCTGCACATTGGATTCATCAGCCTCAATCACAAGAGCTACATGTGAAGATTTTCTAGTATTAGCATAACAGATAATCAAAATACTGCTTTTCTAAAGTATCACAGAATAACATCTTCCTTATGAGGAAAGGCTGAGGGAGCTGGGTCTCTTTAGCTTGGAGAAGAGACTAATGGGTGACCTCATCTATGCTTTTAAATATGTGAAGGGTGGCTGTCAGTAGGATGGGGTCAGGCTCTTCTCAGTGAAGCCCAGTGACAAGACAAGAGGCAATGGCTGTAAGCTGAAGCATAGGAGGTTCCATGTGAATACACAAAGAAATGTTTTCCCAGTTCAGGTGCCAGAGCACTGGAACAGACTGCCCAGAGAGGTTGTGGAATCTCCTTCTATGGAGATCTTCAAAACCCATCTGAACATGCTTCTGTGTGACCTGGTCTTGGGAATCCTGCTGTGGCAGGGGGGTTGGACTAGATGATCTTTCGAGGTCCCTTCCAACTCCTAACATTCTGTGATTCTGTAATAAGACTCCCAAACTTCACGTACACGCCACCACTCAAAAAATACAAGGTTCTGCTGAAAGAAAATTGCGTTCAGAACACTGAATGTCATTGATCTAAAGACAGAAGACACTTTCCATCACTGAATGGTGGTGGTGTAGGAATTTATCACAGACACTTTCTCTAAAGTTCTGTTCTGTCCAATATACTTCTCATTATTGTATATATCACTGTAACATCTGAATAATTTCAAGTAGTGTACTAAACTAGGTGACTAACATCTGCTCATTCTTCCTTTTATGAAAAATGCAGCAATAATTGTGTTCGAGTCTTTGCTTCAACAAAGACCTGACGGTGAGAGAAGAAACGCTCAAAGAAATGGTCCTTGCAATTATAGCAGAAGGATTATTAGTCACTATTGAGAGTTTTTATACCATCTTCTACTGATGGTTACTGCACACTTACTGCACAAATTTTTTTTTTTATTTCAGAAAGTTCAGTTACACCAAAGAAATAACTGGCAGTGGCTTTGGCACTCATGGTCTTCACCCCAGAGCTGAGTACAGGCTGTTAAGTCTTGAAAAAAAACCAAAAAACAAACAACAAAACAAACCCTACCTGGATTATAACTAACTTTTGTAAGTTTACTAGTAAACTAGTAAACAGATGGTAAAGATTGCATTTGCTGTTGTGTGTCATCCAAAAGGTCATAGGATCATAGGATTGTCAGAGTTGGAAGGGACCTCAAAGATCATCCAGTTCCAACCCCCCTGCCTGGCAGGGACAGATAAAGAGTTAATGGAAGCTAGGTGACTGACTGCTAAGATAGGATAGCAGCTCTAAGAAAAACAGTACAGTAAAAATTATTGTTTGTAAATGCTGCTATATGAGACCATCAGAAATGAGTAATAAGGTTCTCTAAAGCCATCTAAAAGACCAATTGCAAATATACAGCTTCATATCAAACAGTACCTGTTTTATCTCACCATAAGTTTATTATTTGCGTTGCCCAAGTTCAGATTCAGCTGCTCCCTCTTCATCCATGAATTAATCTCATCTAGGCATTGGGTCATCTTGATAATTGAAGTTACATGAAACAGGCAAATGAATGGAGCTGATTATTCAAAAAGAAAGAATGAAAAAAGTGCCAGGAGTTTAAAAGCTAGATTACATGAACTTTTGCTCATCTCAAAAATGCAGAAAATTATTTTCCTTGAATTCTGCAAGATCAAGTGTGCCACTGATTAAAACTTTGTCTACTGACGTGGAAGAGCAGAACACTGATGAGTTTGATTGTCCTGCAAGCAAGATATTTTCGATGATACTGTTAACAAAATGAAGCCACTATGATAATTTAATTCCTAGTTCAGGCCTTCCCGCAGCTTTTCTACATGAGTAATATCCACCAGTTCAATAGCCCCAAAATTATAAATAACAATCAGTGAATATGTGCCATTCAACTGTAGGCATGCTTGAGCTTACAGAGTTGGTTCATAACTTTATTATAGTCTCACCACCAATTAACAATGTAAATAAATCCATTTCCTCAAAATAACATTTGTGACTATGTTTCTGTGATTGTAGTTACGAAGTAACTAATCAAAATGGGGGGTGAAATCCTAGAATAACCCAAATGAGCAGGGATCAAGATGGTTGGCTTGTCATTGAATCTCTGCCTCTAGTGTGAAGTACAGCCAAGATAAACCCCACAGCTATTCTGCCTGCTTCTGGGCACGTTTGGATCATGACCAAAGTAGTGAGTGATATAAACAGAGTAGGCTCATCACTATTTTATCAATTATGGTAAAGATGTCATCAGAAAATGAATGTACCAAAAGGTATGAAGAGAGCTCTTGGCATTACTCAGATAATGAAAAAGAAAAGACCTTCCACTGTTGAGCACATTATCCAAAGCTTATTGATAAAGCAGCAGCAGCTCATCATCACAAAGTATATTACAGACATACAGAAAATATTTGGCTACTCCTTTGGCACTGTACACAGTACCACGTGGGGAGGAATGTGGAGGAGGGAGGAAGACTCCCAGTTACACACTGTAGAACTCAGGGAAATTGCATTTAACTGTCTTTTGCAGAACCCCAACAAAAGCTTTCATCAATACAGAATTCCATTTTTACACAAGAAATACCACAAAGAGGCAGCAAACCCTCAGAAATAATTGACAGATATTTCAAAGGGAAAATGTCAGATCACTAACTTCGTAGTTCTTTGGCGACATCATCCTATTTCATCCAATTAATGGAAACAAACTTCACTAGGAGAAAACCTATGCAGACATTTGTACCAGACATGGTACTGCAGCTTGTAAGCATATGTCCCTTCTGTTGCATATCACCCAAAATCTAGGGAAGGAATAATCGTTCTTCTTAAAGCAGGTTAAAGTGAGTGCATTGAAAGGCAACTAGAATGTCTCTGCAAATTTTTACTTTTTTTAATGCCAAAGTTTTGGAAGCCCTAAGAACAAAGATTTGCTGCTAGCTTTGTTGCTAATTTAGGAAGCTCTGAGTCTAGACAGCCCAGCATTGATAAAGTTGTTTTTATAATCAAGTTAGTTTGATCAAGAGACTGCTAAAAATAGAAAATTAATTTCTGAAACCTCTCTGTACCTAATAAGAGATCTGAACATTAGTCTCATATCAAGCCAGTAGACTATAAATGGTTGGAATCTTAAGCTTTACTTGCAAAAATAATATTTATTGCAGACAATCACTGTGTGAGGAACAAATATGATTGTGAAGGAGATCATAAAGTAGGCCATTACTATTTCATATAACTGAATACTTTCCTATTCACTTTTCCTTTCCTAATTCTCCTTAAGAAACAAACAGGATTTCTCTAGGCTGCAGAAGAATGATAGCTCTACCACATTAGAATCATTAAGGTTGGAAAAGACTTCTAAAATTATCAAGTCCAACAGTTGACCCACCACCACTACATCCTCTAAACCATGTCACAAATTGTCACAGCTACATGATTTTTAACACCTCCAGGGATGGTGACTCCACCACTTCCCTGGGCAGTCTGTTCCTAATATCCAGCTTGAATCTCCCCTGGCACAACTTAGCCCATTTCCTCTTGTCCTATTGCTAGTTGCTCAGAAGAGACCAACCTACACCTCACTATGACCTCCTTTCAGTTGCAAAGAGGGAGGTCTCCCCTGAGCCATCTCTTCTCCAGACTAAAGGACCCCACTTCCCTCAGCGCCTCCTCTTAAGACTTGTGCTCTAGACCCTTCACTAGCTTCATTGATCTTCCTTGGACATGCTGCAGCAACTCAAGTGTCTTTCTTGTAATGAGGGACCCAAAACTGAACACTGTATTCAAGATGCAGCCTCACCAGTGCCAAACACAGGGGGAAATCACTTCCGTAGTCCTGCTGGCCACACTATTTCTGATACAGGCCAGGAAGCTGTTGGCCTTCTAGGCCACCAGGGCCCACTGCTGGCTCACGTTCAGACAGCTGTTGAACGGCATCCCCAGGTCTTTTTCCACCAGGCAGCTCTCCAAGACTGTAGCACTTCATGGGGTTGTTGTGACCCAAATGCAGGACCTGGCACTTGGCCTTGTTGAACTTCATCCCACTGGCTTGAGCCCATCGATCCAGCCTGACCAGACTCCTCTGTAGAGCCTCCCCACCGTCGAGCAGATCAACACTCCCATCCAACTACCATTTAGCCTCCTGTTTGACAATGCTTTAGAATGTAGAGAAAAGACATTTGAATAGAGTGTTTGGATTTACGCAGCAGTGAGGCCAACAGGCAGATTTAGAGCAAAAACGTGTAAAGCACAGCCCCAATCTAACATCCAAAATGAAATAAATATTCTAATGNATGTGAAGGGTGGCTGTCAGTAGGATGGGGTCAGGCTCTTCTCAGTGAAGCCCAGTGACAAGACAAGAGGCAATGGCTGTAAGCTGAAGCATAGGAGGTTCCATGTGAATACATAAAGAAATGTTTTCCCAGTTCAGGTGCCAGAGCACTGGAACAGACTGCCCAGAGAGGTTGTGGAATCTCCTTCTATGGAGATCTTCAAAACCCATCTGAACATGCTTCTGTGTGACCTGGTCTTGGGAATCCTGCTGTGGCAGGGGGGTTGGACTAGATGATCTTTCGAGGTCCCTTCCAACTCCTAACATTCTGTGATTCTGTAATAAGACTCCCAAACTTCACGTACACGCCACCACTCAAAAAATACAAGGTTCTGCTGAAAGAAAATTGCGTTCAGAACACTGAATGTCATTGATCTAAAGACAGAAGACACTTTCCATCACTGAATGGTGGTGGTGTAGGAATTTATCACAGACACTTTCTCTAAAGTTCTGTTCTGTCCAATATACTTCTCATTATTGTATATATCACTGTAACATCTGAATAATTTCAAGTAGTGTACTAAACTAGGTGACTAACATCTGCTCATTCTTCCTTTTATGAAAAATGCAGCAATAATTGTGTTCGAGTCTTTGCTTCAACAAAGACCTGACGGTGAGAGAAGAAACGCTCAAAGAAATGGTCCTTGCAATTATAGCAGAAGGATTATTAGTCACTATTGAGAGTTTTTATACCATCTTCTACTGATGGTTACTGCACACTTACTGCACAAATTTTTTTTTTTATTTCAGAAAGTTCAGTTACACCAAAGAAATAACTGGCAGTGGCTTTGGCACTCATGGTCTTCACCCCAGAGCTGAGTACAGGCTGTTAAGTCTTGAAAAAAAACCAAAAAACAAACAACAAAACAAACCCTACCTGGATTATAACTAACTTTTGTAAGTTTACTAGTAAACTAGTAAACAGATGGTAAAGATTGCATTTGCTGTTGTGTGTCATCCAAAAGGTCATAGGATCATAGGATTGTCAGAGTTGGAAGGGACCTCAAAGATCATCCAGTTCCAACCCCCCTGCCTGGCAGGGACAGATAAAGAGTTAATGGAAGCTAGGTGACTGACTGCTAAGATAGGATAGCAGCTCTAAGAAAAACAGTACAGTAAAAATTATTGTTTGTAAATGCTGCTATATGAGACCATCAGAAATGAGTAATAAGGTTCTCTAAAGCCATCTAAAAGACCAATTGCAAATATACAGCTTCATATCAAACAGTACCTGTTTTATCTCACCATAAGTTTATTATTTGCGTTGCCCAAGTTCAGATTCAGCTGCTCCCTCTTCATCCATGAATTAATCTCATCTAGGCATTGGGTCATCTTGATAATTGAAGTTACATGAAACAGGCAAATGAATGGAGCTGATTATTCAAAAAGAAAGAATGAAAAAAGTGCCAGGAGTTTAAAAGCTAGATTACATGAACTTTTGCTCATCTCAAAAATGCAGAAAATTATTTTCCTTGAATTCTGCAAGATCAAGTGTGCCACTGATTAAAACTTTGTCTACTGACGTGGAAGAGCAGAACACTGATGAGTTTGATTGTCCTGCAAGCAAGATATTTTCGATGATACTGTTAACAAAATGAAGCCACTATGATAATTTAATTCCTAGTTCAGGCCTTCCCGCAGCTTTTCTACATGAGTAATATCCACCAGTTCAATAGCCCCAAAATTATAAATAACAATCAGTGAATATGTGCCATTCAACTGTAGGCATGCTTGAGCTTACAGAGTTGGTTCATAACTTTATTATAGTCTCACCACCAATTAACAATGTAAATAAATCCATTTCCTCAAAATAACATTTGTGACTATGTTTCTGTGATTGTAGTTACGAAGTAACTAATCAAAATGGGGGGTGAAATCCTAGAATAACCCAAATGAGCAGGGATCAAGATGGTTGGCTTGTCATTGAATCTCTGCCTCTAGTGTGAAGTACAGCCAAGATAAACCCCACAGCTATTCTGCCTGCTTCTGGGCACGTTTGGATCATGACCAAAGTAGTGAGTGATATAAACAGAGTAGGCTCATCACTATTTTATCAATTATGGTAAAGATGTCATCAGAAAATGAATGTACCAAAAGGTATGAAGAGAGCTCTTGGCATTACTCAGATAATGAAAAAGAAAAGACCTTCCACTGTTGAGCACATTATCCAAAGCTTATTGATAAAGCAGCAGCAGCTCATCATCACAAAGTATATTACAGACATACAGAAAATATTTGGCTACTCCTTTGGCACTGTACACAGTACCACGTGGGGAGGAATGTGGAGGAGGGAGGAAGACTCCCAGTTACACACTGTAGAACTCAGGGAAATTGCATTTAACTGTCTTTTGCAGAACCCCAACAAAAGCTTTCATCAATACAGAATTCCATTTTTACACAAGAAATACCACAAAGAGGCAGCAAACCCTCAGAAATAATTGACAGATATTTCAAAGGGAAAATGTCAGATCACTAACTTCGTAGTTCTTTGGCGACATCATCCTATTTCATCCAATTAATGGAAACAAACTTCACTAGGAGAAAACCTATGCAGACATTTGTACCAGACATGGTACTGCAGCTTGTAAGCATATGTCCCTTCTGTTGCATATCACCCAAAATCTAGGGAAGGAATAATCGTTCTTCTTAAAGCAGGTTAAAGTGAGTGCATTGAAAGGCAACTAGAATGTCTCTGCAAATTTTTACTTTTTTTAATGCCAAAGTTTTGGAAGCCCTAAGAACAAAGATTTGCTGCTAGCTTTGTTGCTAATTTAGGAAGCTCTGAGTCTAGACAGCCCAGCATTGATAAAGTTGTTTTTATAATCAAGTTAGTTTGATCAAGAGACTGCTAAAAATAGAAAATTAATTTCTGAAACCTCTCTGTACCTAATAAGAGATCTGAACATTAGTCTCATATCAAGCCAGTAGACTATAAATGGTTGGAATCTTAAGCTTTACTTGCAAAAATAATATTTATTGCAGACAATCACTGTGTGAGGAACAAATATGATTGTGAAGGAGATCATAAAGTAGGCCATTACTATTTCATATAACTGAATACTTTCCTATTCACTTTTCCTTTCCTAATTCTCCTTAAGAAACAAACAGGATTTCTCTAGGCTGCAGAAGAATGATAGCTCTACCACATTAGAATCATTAAGGTTGGAAAAGACTTCTAAAATTATCAAGTCCAACAGTTGACCCACCACCACTACATCCTCTAAACCATGTCACAAATTGTCACAGCTACATGATTTTTAACACCTCCAGGGATGGTGACTCCACCACTTCCCTGGGCAGTCTGTTCCTAATATCCAGCTTGAATCTCCCCTGGCACAACTTAGCCCATTTCCTCTTGTCCTATTGCTAGTTGCTCAGAAGAGACCAACCTACACCTCACTATGACCTCCTTTCAGTTGCAAAGAGGGAGGTCTCCCCTGAGCCATCTCTTCTCCAGACTAAAGGACCCCACTTCCCTCAGCGCCTCCTCTTAAGACTTGTGCTCTAGACCCTTCACTAGCTTCATTGATCTTCCTTGGACATGCTGCAGCAACTCAAGTGTCTTTCTTGTAATGAGGGACCCAAAACTGAACACTGTATTCAAGATGCAGCCTCACCAGTGCCAAACACAGGGGGAAATCACTTCCGTAGTCCTGCTGGCCACACTATTTCTGATACAGGCCAGGAAGCTGTTGGCCTTCTAGGCCACCAGGGCCCACTGCTGGCTCACGTTCAGACAGCTGTTGAACGGCATCCCCAGGTCTTTTTCCACCAGGCAGCTCTCCAAGACTGTAGCACTTCATGGGGTTGTTGTGACCCAAATGCAGGACCTGGCACTTGGCCTTGTTGAACTTCATCCCACTGGCTTGAGCCCATCGATCCAGCCTGACCAGACTCCTCTGTAGAGCCTCCCCACCGTCGAGCAGATCAACACTCCCATCCAACTACCATTTAGCCTCCTGTTTGACAATGCTTTAGAATGTAGAGAAAAGACATTTGAATAGAGTGTTTGGATTTACGCAGCAGTGAGGCCAACAGGCAGATTTAGAGCAAAAACGTGTAAAGCACAGCCCCAATCTAACATCCAAAATGAAATAAATATTCTAATGTTCTTGTTTCCATTCATGTATGGATTTTTCTTTAACACCAGTTTGCTTATAGGGAGAAGCTGGTCATTGTTGATAAATTTACTGAAAAAGAAATGTCTGGTTTAGACAAACAGGATACATATTACTGTGAACATTAAGACTGGAATTTTAAATTCTTGCCAATTCTTATATTTGATTTCTGCTCTCAAATTATTTTTTATATGTAGAAGTAGCAGTAATTTAAGTTTACTTCCATTATATTGTGTAACCCAAATAATGCATTGGAACAAAGCTGTCAATATCCTCTCAAACGGTTTATAGAAACATTTTGTGAGCCGTATTCCTTTTAACCTGCTGCTGCTGTACAAACTGTAAAGCCTTTCAGGAAAGTTCAAAGTGCATTAATTTGTTTTAAAAGAATGATACTATCCTGGTCACAGTCAAAGGCTTATCAGTTACTTGTTATTCAATATACAAAATGAAACAACTTCAAAGAAACCATTCCAAGGTCTGAAAGGTCAAGTTTAGTTTGTAGTTATTTGAAAAAATCACACAAGTTTTGATAGTAAACACTAGCACCTTCACAAAGCTGAAAAGGGTGGTATTTTTGAGGACAAAACCGGTTACTAATATAAGTAGAAGTGGTTTCAATACATTGCTGAATATTTAAATAGATAAAGCAGTCAGGAAATGGGTCCACCAGCAACCCTCCACCCTATGGAGCCTGGTAAGCACTCACTGCTTTAAATGCTTATTGTTTATGCTGCTGGAAGCAATGAGGCTGGGAAACATTAATGTGATATGCTTTCAAAATAAACACTGAATTCAAATGGAAGGCAAGAGCCTACTTTAGCTAAAAGAATAAGACCAACCCAAAAATAAATAAATGTTTAAAGCCACAGGAAATTTATTATCAACATTAATTTGTGCTGGTTTATTTTTCTATACAAATAACTACTGCATAGCTTTCATAGCTGGAGAAAGCTTAAAGAATCACTCAGAGCCAAGATGTACACAAAGAAAAATTATTTTATCATCTGTCCAACATACATTCAGTGTTCCTGAGAAACTACCATATCTGAGTTGAAACTGCAAAATCAGAATGCCTCCAATCAGCAGAACTAGTCTATTGCTGCTGCTACAGGAATGTTATTTTACCTCTGTTACCATATTTAGTTTAATCCCTTGATACTGGAAGCTGGGATCTCCTTGACGCCAACCACTTATCTCAAAAGCATCAGTGCAAACTGGAGGCAGCCCAAGCTTATCATTTGTGAAAGGAAAAGCAAAAAGAGACAAACGCACTCATAATGGTTTCATCCTGGTTTTATAGCTGCTCAGTTCACGCTCAAAAATATCTGATGTTTGTATTACTGGGGACCAGTGCCCAGTTCTGTATCAGAACAGTTCCACAGAACTGTTCAGAAGCATTCCACAAAAGAAAGCTACCAGTGTAAGATGCATTAGTAGAAAAACTAGGTTGACCAAGTAGGTCATTTTTCTCTCTCTGCTTCACATACATCTTATGTCACATATATAGTCCTGAAGTTAAATAATTTTAAAAGGTCAACACAGAGTACTGATACAAGACTTTAGTTCTAAAAGATGTTTATTATTAAAACCTTCAGCTGTTCTAAAAGCAAGATAAATGCCTATTCCTCACAAATTACAGTAAGTGAATAAATTCCTGTACTGAAGAATACAACTCTCTGCTTCCTAGCATCATTGTGCAGTATGGCTTTTTATTGCTAAATTGACAGAAAATTATGAAAATACAGCAATCTGATTACAAATTAATAATTGTAGCTTGACTGGATGGAAGGAAAACTCTTTGCCCTTTGACTCCTGTTAATGACATACTGAAAGCTAATTTCAGCATTTTTGCTTTAAGCGGCGTTTCTCATGGCAAATAATGAACAGTTTTCAATATGCACTGTGTTGCAGTGCAGATTGAAAATTACAGGTCACAGACTAATGCTGTTTCACAAGCCCTGATCCAAAAAGGGAGAAGGTGATCAGAAATCACGGTATTGCTGTCACGCAAAGCTGACCAAACTGCTACAGAACACAGCAACACAGCTGTTAGCCTGTGCCAACAGCTCTTTAACATCAGTGAATGAACACAGGTACAACAAGCAAATATATTCCTGTAGCCCCCAAAGGAACTTCAGTGCGTGTCTTTTCCACTGGTGTATAAACATATCTCCCAAAGGAAAGGGGCTTTTATGACATGAAGACTTAGTGAAGCAAGAAGTCATCATTTACTCATTTCTCTTATCAGAAATTCTAAATGCTATAAAATTCCTACAGATCTAAACACAGTATAACTGGTCATTTTTTTATGTCACCCTAATATTAATAGGGAGATATCTAAACACAGCCTCATGTACTCAGCCCTAGGGAACTACCTGCATATCTAAAACAAAACCTAAATGAACTTATTACTTCACATCAATATTAGCCCTTTACTGCTTTGAGGTATTATACAGAAGCATGATTAACTCTCCTCTTTTCAAAAAATACACTCCATTTGGTAATATTTTTCCTATCATCTAATCCATTCTATATATTCAAAAGTCCCAACTGTAAGTAGTTTACTATACAAACCATGTATTTTCCAACCCCACCACAATTCCTCTGGTAAAAAAAAAAAAAACAAAACACAAAAAACAACCACCAAAACACTGTAGTTAAAGCATTGCTTTCTCTTAAGATTGTACCAAAGCAGACAACCAGCTAATCCTAAGGGAGCAATTCCTCAGTACTCCAAAACAAACAACACTTGCACCCTAGCTAGTAGTTTGAATGCTCTGAAGCAACATCACTAAGGCAGGCAACACAGTAGAACAGCAAACAGCTGAAGCTGGTCAGAGCATCTTTCACTCCACAGGCCAGCAGAAAAGAGCCACAGGATCTGTTAGTCACCTGTGGCATTTCACAGAACAAAACGCATGGGAAGCTGAATTCCTATTTGACATTAGCAAACTCATGTATTTTGCAATGTCCCGTTTACTGCAGTCTGCAGTACAAGCAGCACAAACCAAAGCTCTCATGATGAGCAGGACAGCAGGTGTTTACTGTTCTAAGAGGGAAGCAGTAGCCTTCATATGCTCATTAATATAATGCAACATCACTCCTACACCTCCTTCCTGTCTCCTTTTGTTCCTCTGAGCAACCTTTTTTGGACAGCTTTTCCAGAAGAAAAATGTGAATGAGATTTTACCTTTCAACAGTTAAATTATGAAAACAGGGGTATTTTCAAAACTGAGTTATTCTGCATGTATCTGTTATATTCCTGAGATAGAGGGGTCCTGACACAGCATCCCTTTAGGATCTAGAGCATGTCTTTTCTTTCTCCATGAAGCCATGCTGTGCCTTTCATCACTTCTTCAGAGAGGACCAGTTACTTAGAGAACTTGCTCCCTGCCCATTGCTTTATGGCTCTAAAAATACATTTTTTAAAAAGTGTAATTTGCAGCAACTCTTCAGATATGCAGTGATTTAGATCAGTCTACATGCTACTGCCCAAACCTTAAATACCCTCAGTTAGCAATCACTATTGTGCAGCTGAACAGCAGCAGTATGATGCCTGCACAAAGACAATCCAACCCTAGGGCTGTTCTTCACTCTGTGACTATTAGTGAGGTAGCAACTGTGCACTGAGCACAGTCGGATGCAAGAAAACTCTTTAGTACTCAACTTAACTCAAGAAAAGGGAATCATGATGTCATATACAAATGTCACACAAATACCAAACCCACAAGATTCCCCACATGCTGAAGCTTCAGTACCTTATCAAAGTGCTAGCTCCCTGGATTCCAGCAGGGTCTCAACAGCCAACCTGCTTCCCATAGCTTGCATTCCCCCTGCCAGAAGCAGACAGAGCATCAGGTCTGCTATGTCCCTGGTAACAGCTGGGACACCCAACAGCCCTCCAATTACGCCACTGACACCGGTGCACCCCAGTGCCTGTCAGTGGATTGCACAGGTGTCACTGGCTTAATTGGGAGATGACAGGTTGCACAGCTGTCAGATGATGTTAATTTGCCCTGTAGAATTTGCATTCTTGGTAGCAAAGATAGTAAAAGACCCCAGGTCAGCTGTCACAGCCCAAGCTGAATTTGCAGGTATGAGAATTAAAAACAAAAAACAAAAAAAAACAACGCCCCCACAAAGAAAAAAAACCAAAAGACTCAACACAACCACACACAGAAGTCCACACACAGAAAAAACCCAAAACAACAAAAAAACCTACCACAACCAAACAAAAACCACACACACAACAGGAAAAGAAAACCAGGCCAAAGTCTCTCCTGTGTTAAGCTCCACCCACAGCCACAGCCACCTGCTCCCCCATTCGCAAATACCAAAGCTGCTGCAGTTCACACCAGCTGGTTCTGGGGTCCTCAAGGGATTTCACACTGAGAGTTGGCTGTGTTTGTGGGCCTTGCCATACCTAGGGAAAGTCACACAGAAGGTGGTTCTAACATTTAGCTGAAGGCTGCACACAAATACTTGAGCAATTCTTACCTAGGGAGCAGCCATTTTTCAGCACTGCACAAAAGTAGCAGCCTCTGCACCCCGCAGAAGGGGAAGAAGAAAGCCACTGTGAAAGCCCACATCTCAAACTTGAGTTATCTTGAGCAGGAATTTGTAAAAACAATGTTTGTAGGGTTAGGAATACTAGCTCAAAAATCAAATTGCTAAAGAAGTTCAGGATCCCTATGTTTTAAATAATAGCTCTTGTAACTGCAGTTGGGTAACTTAATCCAGTTCAACAATTTATGAAAAGTCAACCTCCCTCCTTCCTACTGAAAATTATTTCACAATACAGTAAAGTCCAGATGCAGGCCACAATGCCTGCCACAGTGGAGCTGCCCTTGCTTATCAAACCTGAGGCAGGCTCACAAGTCCCACTGTGTATAAGAAATTCACACAAACTTTAATCTTGAGACACTGTTTTCCTTCACTATGCAGTTTTCACTGCTAACAAAGTTTTAAAACTTCTCTACTCCCCAACATATAAACAGCAATTTGGAAAAAAAATGTTGGAATTAGAAGGAAATGCTCAAAGTATTTGATTCCAAGTAATTTGAATAAGATTCCAAGTAATTTGAATAGGACACCCTAAGCATCAATGCTTAAGATTAGTCTAACGGACGTTAATTACCAGCTCTCCAAACATAACCTATTTTTGCTTCAGTCTTACAGCATGCAGCTCCTATTCCAGGGAACCTGTTACATCAGCAAGAGATGCTCCAGCTTCTCCTTGCCAGAAGCACAAATCTCAAGTGTATCCAGAGAGATGAAAAACTGAAATATGAACAAGTTTCTTAGATCACAATCCCAGAATAGTTTGGGTTGAAAGGGACCTCAAATATCGCCTAGTTTCAACCCCCCTCCAACGGGCAGGGGCACCTTTCACTAGATCGGGTTGCTCGAAGCCCCATCCAACCTGGCCTTGAACACTTCCAGAGATGATGCATCGACGACCTCTCTACCTGTGCCTGTGTCTCACCACCTTCACAGTCAAGAATGTCTTCCTTTTATCTAGTCTCAATCTATCCTGTTTTAGTTTAAAACCACGACCCCTTGTCCTACAGACAGACCCTACTAAGAAGACTGTCTCCATCTTTCTTATAGGCTCCTTTTAAGTATTGACAGGCTACAATAAGGTCTCCCCAAAGCCTTCTCTTCTCCAGGTTGAGCAATCCCAACTCTTTCAGCCTGTCCTCATAGGAGAGATGTTCCAGCCCCTGGACCAAATCCCACTGTAAATTCCAGATGGGATTAGCTTTCCCAAACTGAAGAAGCTGTCAAGTTGTATTTCACTAAAACTCACTACAAAATTACAATGGTGCAACATAACTTGACCGACAGTGTTGCTTATATTTTTTGTTTTCACCTTAAACTGTTTCAGAACACTGCTCAGCAGGGTAATGTCTAACTAGCCACAGACGCTTCACAGGACATATTACTACAGTTCTGTCCAGGAAATACCCAGGAATATGTTTGAAGAAAGCATTCTCCAAAAATGTCTGCATGCATTTAATTTTAAAAACAATTTCCTATGTAATTTAAGCAAGTCTGTGAGGGATCAACATTATATGCATTATATTGATGTCATTACAATTGTGCTGCTTAAGCATCCACACTTTTAATATTAAAATATTAAACTACTGCCATGTCAATAAATCAGCAGTTTAATGGGAAACTAAATGGCTTCTTGTGTTTTGATCAGAACAATAGAAATACTGACATAGTGTGGCACAAAATTAGTATAAATAGACTTTATTGAAGTCAGTACCTTTGTACTGAAGCCGAAGATTGTGTCTACATAAGCACAAGTTGTAACATTTCACAACTTCTAAAAGGAATGTCAACAATTACAACGATCATGCATACCATGGTCGATAATCACATTTTTAGAAGCATTTTCAATCATTTCTAAAGAAATGCTTATAACATTGTTATATATAGAACTACTTTCAATAAACTGCAAAACATTGATCAGCTTTTCCAGTATGAGCTACAGTGTCAACACAAAAGGGAGGCATAAATGTTTAATTTATGAAATCAGAATGGAATATTTACTGTAAAGAAAAATTAAAAAGCTTTCAAATAAAGGCCATTATTGAACCAAAGTAAAGAGCACAACTTGAACTTTTAATCTTTTAATCTTAAAGCTGTCCTCTGAATAACTTCAGTTCAATGCGTAAATTCAGTACTGTGAGTATTCCTTGGACTGAAGTTTGGCAATGATACGATCCAACTGTCTCTTTGCTTCGCACTGTGGAAAATTGCTCATGTCATAATACTGAGGGGCAATTTTCACCAGCCTGTCAAGAAAGGAAAAGTTTGTTACTAACACTCAAACTTTAAAGATGCATCCTACAGAAATTCTACAACTGAGGGAAACAAAGATTACCCATTATTTTCAGCTCATTCTGCAATTCTAAGACTAATTAAAGTTTACACAAACACACTTAAATTTCAATCCCAAGTCCAAAGCAGAAAAGCACACATTTGAGTCTCACAATATGTTCCAAGTTAGCCATGTAGCCCTTACAGACCCACACTGCTGCTTCAGCTCATGCCATAGTAGCCCATACAGTCAGAGTTGCTACTTCAAAGTCAACATTTACAAGCCATGGAAGACCACCTAAGCACCCGTTTGTGTAGGAGTACAGTCCAGCCTTAGCTGGTTTAAGCTTGAAAATCCAACCAAGCCCATACAGGATCCTTCTTTAGGCTGTACAGCACTTGTTGACAATAAAAGTTCTCAGGAAGGATTCAAACATATTTTCCATTAAAATACTATGAAATAATATATATATATATATATATGCATGCTATGTTTCCTGGCTTACAAATCTTTGAACTCTTTCTGCACAACAACAACAACAATAACCATCAAAGAGCCTCCTGGGTCCCCAAAGCTTACAGTTTGGCAGTTGCTACAACCTTAAAAGACAGCCAAGACAATTCAGACCTTTGCTTGTCTGCAAAAAACAAGCCTCTAATTTCCTTGATATACACTCTATTGACAAATAAACGCTATGACAAGGATGGTTGCATCAGTATTACCACCTCCTTCCTTCATATTTTAAGAAGGTACTGAATCTTGTTCAGATCCTTCCAGAAGAACACAGACACCTACTGCCAAGCAAGGTCCTAGATCCTAAGAACAAAGTCATCTACTGGCATCTCCTGCCTTAGGTAACAAAACTGGGTGCTAGGACATTTCCCCAAACCTAGCATCTCTAAGCAGCTCCTTCCGAACAGGTTTACTAAAGTAACTGGTTTTAAGTTAAGCATCTCTCTGTGCACTGGGCATCAGAGTTTTACACACAACTCTCACAAAAATAAGCAAGTATCCACAAAGAAAACCTTTAGTCATCTGCAAGATCTCAAGTCTGTGCTATTGCTACGCCCCAAACCATTTTAATAATATCAGCTTCAGGAAAAGTAAAGCAATTACCTTAATTTAAAAGAAAAAAATCCAAGAACAAGAGCTTAACAGTTTGTCATGGCTGTTTTAAGACTTTTGACTTACCACTCTGGTTTGATGTCTGTACATGTCCGGATGTAGTTCTTTGTTGTAAGGACAAACTCATTATAGAGGACCCATTCTGGTTTATGATCAAGAACGGTGGAGGGATGCAACTGCACCACCTGGTTATCTTTTACTGTTAAGTAATGCCCTGTTCGTTCCAAATGTGCCACCTAAATACAAAGACATTTTTTCATTACCACAGGCAATTTTTAAATGCAATGATTTCAAGCTGTTAAGCATTCTATACAAAGTATACTATCCTAGCTTTCAAACCTTATCTAGATTTGGCACATCACATGACCACTTCAACTAGTCAGGGGTTTTTTACAGACAATCATGATGCCCGATTTTTTTTGCTAACTGCCATAGCAAGTGTATACTCTAATATACAATCCAAGCAACATACAAAAATATCATTACTCAAAAAGAAGAATCATCATCATAACAACAGTAATGCAAATAAAAATAGGAATATCTATTGGACAGGTTTGTAATATCACAGAGTCAACTGTGGTCTACTACAGACCTCTGCTTCAAGCACTTTGTTGCAATAGCTACTGTGGCACTAATGAACTGCATTACTACTGTTTCAGTAGTAATTGTACTGATGCATCTATTATTCTGCAAATGCTCTCACACAAGGGGCCTGAAAAATATATGTCAGTCCAGTAAGAATGGGAAGTTTAGTATGTCAGAAAAAAGAACAGTTTTGTTACAGCATGAGCTTCAGAGCTAGAAAGTGTAGGTTCAGCAACACACTTCTTCTGTGACCTTGGTGAAAATCAATTAACCTCCCCCTGACTAAGCTCCCTGCTCTGTGAAAGGGAATAATGCCTACCTCGCTGAGATGCTCAGATATCTAGCTCATCAAGATCGGGTAAAGCAGACAGTTATCCTTAGAAGGATATCCTCTGTAAGAACAGTTAATCTAACAGAACAGGTAACTAAATTTAACCTTTTGATACTGGCAATTCAGGATGACCTCAGTACTTACTACATATACACAAACACACAAAAATACTGTAACAAGATTAAGCAGGACGGACAATAGCTGAAAGACATTTAATCAGATTATTAGCTGCTTTAATATAGACTGTGTACTTCCTCATTTTCTTAATTCCTATCTATATCTTACTTTTATCTTTTTCTGCCCAAAGGTAAAATTACACCTACTGGATTAAAATCCCAGGACGTCTAAACCAATAGTTACCTCAAATTCTAAGTCAAACTATCTCTTTAGTAACCAATTACTTATTTTGAATGTACTTCTCTTTTATATTTGTATTTCATGACATTAATATCCAGAACATGTTTTAGGAGTGGAACAAAGCATTTAAACAGTCTGCAAATATTTTCACCCAAGATTTTATAGATTACATTGCTACTTTATTTCAAGTCTAGGGAGCCAACAGAGGTTCTTTTAAATGGAGATTAACAGTGCACTGTCTGTAATGATTTAGGCTTAATTTCATCCAACTCGGTCCAGTGTTTGCAAAATTAAATAGCAGTATAGCTGCAAACCAGACTTGAACTCATCTGTCACAGACCTAGCACAATTATAGCACATATGATGCTGCAGAACTATGCTTTTTTCCAAGGAAAGGCTGGTTGTTTTTTTTTAATAAACTTCATTTTTCAGATCAAAGGTAAAGCATGCATACAAAAATATTTTACTGCTTTATCTGTTCCTGTTCTTCCTATAAAAGTATAAAAGGACAGAACAACTTAGGTTTCATTTTAGAAAAGTGTGCTCTTAAATTTAAATCAATGTAAGTTACCTTTAGGACCTCTGTCTCACTCAGATGTATTAAAACAGTAAAATCTTATAATCTAGCTTTCTCAAACACATACAATTTCCTTTTCCATGTCATTTATGATATTAAAGACTTGTATTTCTTGTTACTCTGCAGAATTCTGAAGATTCTAAAATAACTAAATATAATCAAAAGAGAAACAGAAGTACAGTTAAGCACATAATTTCCAGGGAATGACAGGGACTGGAATAACCACATTTGAGGGGAAAAAAAAGTTTCCTTAGAACACGGATATCAGAGATGTCACCTTTAAGGGGTTACACACTATTGTAACTTATTTCAATCCTGAGCTAACACTGAGCTATACTATTCATTCTGTTTACATGTTTCTATTAAGAATGTTTGTTAGCACACGGAAAGAATTTCAGTGTCAGTAATGGCTACACTACCGTGAAATATACACAGTAAAGCTATGGATCCACAGCAAGCAATGATGATCCAACCGTCAGCTGCTGCATTTTCCTGCTCCCTCCTGGACTGAGCTGTTTCAGCACATCTGACAGAGCTAATTCTGCTTCTTCTCTGAAGGTCTAAGTGGCCTGCCAGATCACTACGCTAAAAGAATTTAGAATGGGCCCAGGCAAGCACCAAGGTTGACAAAAGGGAGCAAACAAGGACACGTGGGAGACAGCATATACACCTATGCTCCTCTGAACCCCTGGAAAGTGACCAACTCCAGTGCCTGTAAAACACAATGTAATGGTGCTGTGGGGCCAGATGTCCTCCAGAGGTCCCTTCCAACCTCAACCATTCTGTGATTCTGTAATATTTTTTCAGAGTATAAAAAGCTGCCACAGGAACCACACAATCACACAAGCCATGCATAGGAAATGAGCTCATTTTTCAATGAGTAGTAGCAGTAAGCAAGATTAGTAGGGAACACACTCGAACTCTGAGATCATCAAGGAGTCTTGTGTATAAAACACTAATGAATTAGGCCACCTTGGCCCAAAGAATGGGGCTATAAATGGAGGGAAAAGCTAGCCAGCTGACACATCTCTGCAACAGGTGACTGCAGAGTGAGAAAGGTGCTGATAACTTAATTATCAATGCTTTTATCAACATGACAAAACTGTGGCCACCATGGCACATGCCACCATAGGAAAAGGTTTTAGTTCAAGTTCTCAATGACAGTTTTATCAAGAATGACACACCCTCCTCAGAAATTTTGAGTTGCTTGTGCTTATTTGTTATCTATGATGTCACTGACCTTACAGGACCCAACCAAGGGTCATTAGGCAAACAAGTCAAAAACTAAACCCAAATGCATTTAAAAGGGCAAAAGTAGGAATAGTATCACAAGATTTGACCTTTTAGATTTAAGGCTAGCAATTTTGGTTTAGAGAAATTACTTTCTTGAAAAGAGAATGCTAACACACACCAGTTGCTTGAACTTCTGAAATTTCTGCTTGCAGAGCACACAATAGTGTTTCTGAAGCTATTAAAAGTTCTAAAACTGTTGCTCTGCAGTTTTAAAAAGGAAATTAATACCTTTAAATGCACTTGTGATCACTGTCATACCATAGGTTTATTTTATTTCTGTTGTATTATTGTAGGAGCTTGATTATGTAAAAACTTCAAAAATATACCTTATTCTATGTACCAAATAGCACCAAGGACTAAGTAGCAACAAGAACGAGATTTTAATTAGTAGTCTAATCATTTGACATCTAACTTCCTGTACAGCACAGGTAATTTAATTTCATCTTCTGCAGTGACTCTGATAAATCCTGTGTTTGACTAAGTCATGTCTTCCAAAAAGTTTCCAAGCTTGATTGAGTTGAAGACACCACAGGACTTGATTCCACCTTTAAATTCCAACTTAGATTTTCAACTATCGATTCCTGTTTTGCCTTCACTACTAGATCAGAAATACAACAGGAAAAAACCCCGAGTGCTTCAAGACACAGGTACATCCATCCCAAAACCAAAAAAAATCCTTAAGGGGAAGCTGACCCATCTTTAAGATACTTTAGCATTTGCTTGCCTTTTCCAATTCAATTTTAAGTTTCCTTAGTTTACTTCCTATACTATATTGTTACTTAGTCTTTATCACACAGTTAGTTCAGCTACATGTCCATTAATGCTTTAAAAACAAGCTTATTTTCTACTTCTGTTGAATAAATAATCATCTATATCTAGTTATTTGGCAACAAGACTCAAACAGCTATATTATAGTTGTACAATTTTCCAATCCCTGTCTCTTCTTAGAGACAGCACTAAAGCATCAACAAACAGTATTTCCCTGATGTATTTTATTTTCAATAAGCAGTTTCTTAGTGATTTTGCAAGCATCATTCTGGCTCTATTTTATATATACACTTTGCATATTCTGATGTGTGATAAAGAATTACTGAAAAAAGCCAATAAAAGTTTTCCATTATAAAAACTAGAAGAAACCAGAGAC
This sequence comes from Galbula dea, assembly GCA_013399015.1. Lineage (NCBI taxonomy): Eukaryota > Metazoa > Chordata > Aves > Piciformes > Galbulidae > Galbula > Galbula dea. The sequence continues at coordinate 423,565 of VWZX01003572.1, forward strand.
ATAGCACATTTTTTAAAGACACTTAACTTTTTGCCAATATCTATCCTTCCAGAAGTTTTTTCTGCACACAGAATTGTTGGTTGTTTTGAACTACGTTACTCTTTGCTCATCCGTAGCAAATTCACTGTAATTCAAGTTTGTACTTCAATATGAAGGGTAAAAAGATGATTTGCCACCAGTAGAAATTCTGCGTTTATCACTGACACAACTGAAGGCAGGCAAATTTACAGGACTTAGTACTAATTATATAATTACTACTATTTCAGTAGTTAATACAGACCCACAGTATTTGACATCGACCATAGATCTTGATGAGTAAAAAAAAATTCTGTGAAATTTATGATTGCTTTTAGGACACTAGACAGTTACCCAAGTATAAAGCAATGCAGTCAATGAGAACCACTGCGGAACGTCTACTACTGTTTCTTCCACTTCACACTGAATTTTTAAACTTAGTGTTTGAAGAATCAACTTCTGCCATGTGTTGCCCATAGACTGTAGTACTTTACACGCAGAGTATCTACATACAGTACAAGCACACACTTTGCAAGTGCTCAGATTTGGACTTCCACACATGTTCCGTATTAAGACAATGTACATATTTCATTACTCAGTTTTTTTCTGAACAAAAGGCCCAAATGCCAGTGTGCACACGGACTACATGAAGTACTTCAGCTCCTGGTAAGTAACACCTCGTTAGAGTACTTAAGTTTTTATAAATTTTATTTTTTTTTTTCCACTGAAGGTTACTCAAAGCAACATGGAATTCATGGCAGAAGGTTAAGAGTCAAGGTCAAACAGGTATCACAGTATCATGGAAGTTTAAGTGTCAAAAATCCTCCAATTAAAATGGACTCGGATGCATCAAAGGAGAAGGGAAACTGTCCAAATGCATTTGCAACAGGTCTGCCATAGCTTTCTCTTGATTCAGCCCAAAAATTCAGTGAAACATTTTGGATGCAGGGGTGGTAAACAACCTATTGACCATGGAAGCCCAAGGAGACCTCTGGAAAGGTTTTGTCATCTATGTGGTCCTGCTACTCTATTCACAGCTAAAATAGAAAGTCAGATCTAACTCCTAAGCAGTAGAGAACAAAAAGCTACCTGTACCAACAGTGGAGTTCCATATCCATGGCAGGAAAACATCTATTAGAGGAAGAGTTTCACTCTGAATAACGTAAAACAAACTGACAGTGAACAAACTTCCAAGGACATGACCTGCTATAGGTCCAATCAAAGGAAGGAAGCCATAGGGTACTCTGACAAACAAAAGCACAACTGTGGCTATCAGACCTGCCCCAACCAGCGGGGGCAACACCAACTGTTAAGGAAGAACTGTTCTTTGTCTCACAAAATATTTACAGAATAAAGGCATCCATGGGAATGTGCACTAAAGCATGCCCCTGGAAAGATTCAGAAAACACATCCCAAATGCAAGGGCTGAATGTAGTTAGTGACTAGCCTACATATCTGAAGTGTTACAGCAAGTCATTCTTTAGAATCATTTTAATACTTAAAAGCAGCCAACAGCCTTAATCACCCATTTCCACTGCAGTGAAATGCAGCTGCTGACATTGACATTCCTGTATTCTGAAAACCCAGAAACATGTTTTCTGTTATAGAATGGTTGACTTAGCCCTAAGGTACTCTTTCCTTGGCAGAGGGGCAGTTTAAGCATACGTGATGCCCAAGTCTGCATCCCAGTTCCATCCCTAGGATGTGTGTGCCTGTCAAGATGCCTGCCATTTTAATCTGCCCAGCTAGGACCAATGGTTCCCTTTTCAGTTGGTAAGCATGTGTGCTCAAGTACCACTACAACATAGCTCAAGTGACAGATCAGGAAATGCCCTGGGCACTGGTCAGCCTCTTAATGATAACAAAGTTGTGTTCTTCAGAAGTGAGATATTAGGCTCAAGCACAGATGTGTCAGAATGCATGTCTGCTGGGAAAAACATTATCATAATAATCCAGAGTCACTGAGAATGAAAGCTGCCATTAAATGTTCTGCACCCCTTGGTCTGCAAGGCCAAAGGGACTCTTCTACCCCAGGGATCAATGCTGAAGAGAAAAAAATACAGCATGAAAGTACCATGCTAAAAAACTCCCAACCCCCATTACGCACACACCCTGGCCCCTGCAAAAAACACAGACTGCACTCTTATCTTAGTGGCATCCTTGATATGAAACAAAGCATCCAGGAGGTAGCAAGGAGACTGGCTTCCATACCATCCTGGTTCAAGAGGTAAATGAGTTACGAACAGCACACATGTTGAAATTAAAAAGCTGCTCCCATACTTGAAACTCATGTAATTAAAAGTGAAATATAAATAACAGTATAAATAATGAGTATGCAAATACTCTCCTTCTATAAGGATTACACAATTAATATTTATATATAACTATCCTTCCTCTATTTGATTCAGATTACAAATAATTTTAAAATTACGTATTCTGCAGTTACTGTAAAATGTTTTATGAAGTTACTTTTTCAGCTCTTCAGAAGACAGTGGTCAATTCCTGACTGGTCATGCCAGAAACAGCATTTGGATACTAGTAAGATTGCATACACCTTCTCGTCCAAGTAAGATTTGACTTAAAAAATGGACTACTTATGTAATAACCAAGCAATCCAGCAAAGTAGCAATACAGTCATATATAATTTAAGTAACATTAATAAAGTTTTGATGAATTATAATAATCATACAAACATTAAAAGCCACAAACACTGAACTACATTCCCTACAAGAACAAACACCTACCTGCATGAAATACCCAGTAACTAATGCCTTTCGTATGTTGATGTAATAGTCTCGGCTGGTGAAGTCTGTGCTTCTACGAGGCAAATTAAATCTATCCATGATTCGTGACAGCTGTTGGCGTACGTTGTCTGCAGACATCAGGGACCTGTAGTTAATGAAGTTGTCATAACACCACTGAACCGACTCATGATCTGCAACATTAAAAAAAAATATGAATCAAAAATCACCATTTCATCCAATCAGAACAAGTGAACAGAACAGCAACTAACCAACTAATCAGTCAGATTAACCTAAAAAAAACCCCATAAACTTTTATAAATGACAACAACTCAACTTAGTCAATTTCTTGCATTAGTTAATATGCCCTATGTTATTAGATAACGTAAAAAATTCAGGAAGCATGTGGTGCAGACAAAAAAAATAATAGCTTTTTTACCCCCTCATCAACAATATACACACAATCACTAATATTTTGCTGAAATACCACACCAACAAATTTTGCACATTTCAAAAATCACATCCTGCAACTAGAGAAATGATCTTTCAAACCTGCATTGCAGAATGTAACAGAACGTAAGGAAATTGCACAATCTAATTGTAACATGCAATGAACATGCAAGAAGATTGTTCATAATTATGTTGTATTTGAGAAACGAAACCATCCTTAAATTAAGCATTCAAGTAAAAATCAAGAGCTATACAAACAGACTAGTAAGAAGTGTAATGCACCTCACAGCAGATTAAGTAAATGGTAGAATACAGTGTAAGCAATGGAACTCTGTAGTCTTAAGTTATTGTTTCTACTGCTGATTCTATCAAGATAAAAACCTGCATGTTTAAACACCAAGAAACCCTTCTTTCCATACACGTAGTACTTTTCAAGTGATGCTTCTAACCTTTTTGTTTAATAATCCAACAAAACCAGCCTTAAAAATGAAAATACCAAGAGTATTCTTAATTGGCATTGAAAAGGTTATATAATTTGAGGAAAGTAAGTTCTTTCTGTACGTTATCTTACAGAATATAATTAAAATTATGTATGAATGCTGAAGCAATTCTACTCTACAGAGTAGAATCATAAAAGTATCACATCATGTGTTACCTTTGTGTGGCATTTGAACTGCACACTTTAGATGACCTGTATCTGTTTTATATTGTTCTAGATACCAACAGTAGCAGCATTGTCTTCTGATTCTGAATCTCAGAAATCCTGCTTAATTTCACATTGAAACTGAACAGAAGATTATCCCCCATATAATTCCATCCCTCAGTAAGTGAGCATAAAAGCAGTGGCTTCCAGAAACATGCACACAGAAACTATCTGCAAGACATACTGGATCCTGTAAACTAAAAAGCTAACAGAAAAAAATAAGCAAACTATCTCCAATTCACAGGTGTTTAGTAGAAAGCTTCTCAGCTGCTGCTTTAAATAGCTTTGAATACTTTTTTTTTGACTTTTAATATTCTATTAACTTTGGATTGCTACATGATGACTGTTACAAGTTTCAATTCAAAGTTTTTAGATCCAATCTGCAACAAAGGGGCACCTCGTTGTGCTTCTTTTTTACTGAAGGCAGAAGACTCTTGCTTTTTTGTTTGCTTACTGAAAAAATGCAGCTGGAGCAACCTAATTTAACCTGGTTGGCACTTGAGTAATCTTTTTACTCACCACCAGGATAAGTCACTGTTAAAAAAGTGTGCCATTTATGTAGTAATTTTTCAAGACAACTCTTAGCTTCACCTGTTCATTCCCACCTTTTCCGAGCTGCTAAAAATATACTTCAGCTATGCTGAAGAGAAAGGGCTTAAATAAAATTTATCTAACTTCTTGTTGATGCATCTCCCCTTCGGCTCTCTGTCTATCCAAAGACCTTATTATAGAATTCCTGACTATATACAAAAGTTAGGATTAAAAAGATTTTAGCTCTAGGAACACGTTCTCCAAATTCACAGAATATTCTGTGCTCTCCCTGAAAAATTACAAAAGCAATTATGCATTTTTTCTGTAATTAATGTCAGATAACTTCCAGTATTTCTTAATTAAAGGAACGCTTACTTCCTTCTGTCCAAGGTTATCCTGCATTGATTTAAAAGCCTGGCTAGTCTCTATACTCATCTAGCCAAGATTTCTTGGCTAGTTTTTTTTGTTTTGTTGTCCCTCCCACCCCAAAGTAGCACATAAATAACTCTAACATACTTTAAAAAAAATATTTGAGATTACAATAGAGGTTCAAAAAGCAAGCCTAAGCCTTTCAACTGTCCTCAGAAACAGGGATGAAAGCTGGCAGCATAAAGTATTACAAATCATTTTGCTATAACAGGTGCACACTTACTTTGTTTGAAAGCATGGTAGACATTCAGCAACGTCAAATGATCTCCATCTATATGGGCAAACCTCATCTTGGCTTCATCTGCTGCTTTCTTTGCTTCCGTGGGGCGAACAAAACACTGTGGGACTAAACAAGGTTGGTATGGGCCCAACACAAACGCCCATATCGATGAGTCACGCATTCACAGATAGAGGAACAAGGCCTAGCTAGGTCAGTTCACAGAGCATAGGGCAGGGCAGGATGGCCTCCAACTGCATCTTGGACTGTTTACTACCTTGATTTGGTACATCAACACCTAACCACATCTGTAAGACAAGAGGGTTTCAAAGCTACAGAGTACCTGATTATTTTAATAGAACTATATGTAGGCATTAAAATCTCTAGTCTGAAGGCCATCAATATTGCCTATGTATACTGGAAGGCTGATCTTAGTTCAAGACCCAGTGCTGATAGCTCTACCAGGAGCTAGTATCCCATGTAACAAAACACTTAACTGCAAGTTTGTTTTCTCAGAAAGCCTCTATGGACAGAGTGAGGAAGACAGTTCTGAAACTGTACTGCACTAGCACAGTCTAAACAAACATGAGATTTATGACAAGTCTGCTACCAGACAGAACACCCGAGTAAAGTCAAGTCCTCTTCCTCAGATGGTATTGTTATCAGCACTGGTATAGAGAAACATGCGAATGAAGGTATTAATAAGTCTAAAGGTTGTGATGGTAGCGGTAGTGGTGGAAGGTTAAACTGTCCTTTGGCACTACTTGAAATAAAAGAAAAATTTAAAAATCACAATGTGATGAACTTTCTCTATCATTATATTCTCTTACATAAATCTGACTCAGTTTGACTTGAATCCAAAATCATGTTTTAACGTTCTTTCCAAATACAGGCTACCAAAGACCACGAAAAGTATTGAAGCCAACTTAATTCATGGTCTGTCAATATTCTTACAGGTTTGTATCAATACCAGTTCACAGGATGTTGAAAATAGTTATAAGAGATCTTCACTTTATACAGTTAAAAAAAATTGGTTTGCTTTAAGTAGATGTAATTTTTAAGAGGTTAAATTTCAGTAAAATTAATGCTACGTAAAAAGCTACAAATCCTCTCTCTTTTTCCACTGCATTAACTTTCTCACAACTGAAGCCCACCAATCTCATGAGAACACCTCTTTGCATCTCATCTGTCCCTATCAGATGAGGACCTTTTTGTGGGGTGTTATGTGGTTTTTCCTTTACTTTTTTCTTACATTCCCCGTAAAAGCCCCAAAACACTACATTTCAGAAATATGTTGAGTTGAATACTGGATGGAAAACATGCTAACAAATCAAGAAAGACTAACGCATTAAAGGAAATGGAAATGCAGGTGCAAAATAAACACACTGTGTTTTGGTCCTGCATTTGAAAACAGAGGTAATGTGAAGTGTATTTTAATTTCAAACTCAGTTTAATAAAAGCATATTTCAAATTATTCTGGCATTGGTTTAACTCACTGTTTTGAATAAGTAATAGCACTTTCTACCCCACAGCAAGACACATCACCTTTTATAAAATGAAGTACAATCATTTAATCTGTTCACTTATTCAATGTTATTCTCTGCTCTCTTCTAGTACCCAGTTTTCTGTTCAGTCCAAACTATTATTAATACATGGATTGTTATCCAAAGCCTGACAATCTTTATGAAGACTTTAGGCTGTACAACATGCAGTAATGCCACTTGTTTAAAAGTCTTTACTTTGGGACATAGTCCTCACAAATACTAGGACTATGTTTTTTTATGAAGAGCAGAATTCTAATTACAATCCATACATTAGCCAGGTTAAATTCATTTGATTTTTCTGAAACTCATTTATCATGTGCCTTAAAAAGTATCATGACCTAGGAAAAGGTAAAGAGAAAAAGGAGTACGAAAAGTCAATTGAAGACCACAGACAAAAAACCTAGACTTAATGTTCTGTAGTAGATATTAAGGGGAAAAGGGAGGAAGAGAAGAGAAAGACAGGCACCAACCTACCACCACCTCCGCAGTTACGCCTACCATTTTACGAAAAAGAAAAAAAACCACTATGATTCTGCCCTGCCCGTCTGCTCTGAGTCTGAACAACAACTCTGCAACAAACATTTTTGCTTGTTCTTAAAAACTTTCATATAAATATACTGTAATACTAAACTGAAATAACATATTTACACTTAATCGAAGCATGTATTATTTTTTTCTCTCTCTATTCAACCACGTTAAACATGGAACTAGTACATATGCATTGTGAAGAGCCTGGTAAAATAGCACACCCAAGAAACACAAGAGCATTCACGAGTAAGAACATCCCCATTTTCAAACAGACTAAATCTTGCTGCCTGCCCTATGACGACTAACTATAAAATGTAGACAGTTCTACATAACTGGGAAATGAAATACAAGACTTGCTTGATAACGTTTTCCTCTCATCAAGCTCTCTTGACAAGCAGCTCTGCTCTGACGCAGTGCTATTCACATAACGCAGCAAAGTACAGCTGGGCACACAAATTAATTCTTATAAATATACGTCCTCCCCAAAGTTTTTTTCTCCCCTTCTAAAGTAATGACTGTTCTCCAGCTTTGCCACTTAATGACTGAAAAAATATATCATCATTTCATGTACAAGCTTATGGTTCAATATAAATTATACTGCAATACTTTTGGAAATACTGGGATTTACTGAAGTGCAGAAGAATGCACAATACAAAAGAGATTTCACTCCTTTAAGAAGAGTGACTGAGGTGGTATTTCTGGTCCTGATTATAACCCTAAAAAGAATTTTCTGTCCCACTAGCCCTCCCCATCCCTGTTAACTCAAATACATTCTAGACTTAGGAGAAAACTGACCAATTTCTGCTTGTTAATTTCTTAACATTACTACTGACTAGCTTCAAAGTCTCTAAATAAATCCGTAATAATTAAACCCCTAATGACTGATTACATCCCTATAAAAGTTTTATAAAACAATTCTAATTACATTAAAATATATTTCTATTTGTTACTGATGTGGAAAACTGAATTCTTCCCCAAGCTGAAGATTCACATTTGGTTTTGTATCTCCTTCCCTGCTATTACCTGACAACATGGCAGTAATAGACAGGACCTCATTAGAACAGTTGTAGTCACAACTTGCAATAACCATTTTAGCCAGCTGTGGGTCCAATGGAAATTCAGCCATCATAGATCCCAACTCAGTCAAGTCTCCATCATCATTTAAAGCAGCCAGATAATTCAAAAGCTCTAAGGCTCTCATGAGAGTTTCAGGAGCTGAAAGAAAAAATATTTAGGTATGCACATTAAACAAACTGCTTTGAATAAGCAAAAAAAAAAAAAAAAAAAAAAGAGGAAGTACAGACTAGCATAAACCATTTTATTTTTTGTTCTCCATTCACTGACTTCCAAACACAAAATTCTTACCAAACTCAGTAATATACATCCAGATGTGAATGAACTGGTGGTAGGGAGGGGGAAAATAAGTTAGGGAAGAGCTCTTAACTGGATCAAAAGCTTTGAATATTTGAAGATAACTGCTCTTCAAAATTCAGACAACCATGGCATTGTGAAATATTCACTATCACAGTAAAATCACTTCCTTCCCAATGCACTGGTGTATTTTCCCTTGTTCCATACAAAATACATCAATACAGTCCTAAAATCTCAGCCATGTCAACTTCAGATATCTTGTCTTTCATAAATCTGAGCCTTTGAGTGTTGTCTTAATCCTGCATTCCTCATGGTAAGTATGTATTACACCCACTAAGAAAAATGGAAGGAAATCCAAAGTCTTCTTGCTGCACTACCATACAGGCTGTGTGGAACAAAGAGTGCAATAGTTCTGTAGAGCTATTTAGAAGCTTACAGATTATAAATGATATTTGTATTTTAGGGGGAAATAAAACAATCAGCTCTGATGTATTTACATATATAGCTGATCTACTTTTTTTTAATTAGCAATATAACCCAGATACTGCTGAAGTATATACAGTAGATTCCTTGGTTCCATTAAAAGCTGTTATGCAGACAGAAACATAAACAGCTTGCTTTGGTAAGACAATACTAAATTTCATGATAAACTAAAGACATTCCTTAGAGAGTACAATAAAAACAGTGAAAAAACAGATTTCAGTAGTCAAATTGTTAACAGTTATACTAGACGAGATAAAATAGAAATAGATACCTGGAGGATCCATAAAATCAAAGTGCACCAAATCATCTATACCAAGCTTCTTGAGCTGCAATACTACAGATCCTAAGTTAGACCTCAAAATTTCAGGGTATGTGTTGTCCTGGGCAAGGGGGGAGGGAGGGGAAAAAAAAAGAAAATTCAGAACACTTGTTCTTCCAAGCACTTTAAACTACACAAGCATTCAAATTCTGATTTTGTTCGGTAGCATGGCACTCGACTACCTGTACTGGTCAGATGTTCTTATATACACAATATAAAAAAGTAATCTTACCTGCATTTCAGTTTTGTAAGCCTTCTCTGTATAAAGCCTGAAGCACTTGCCTGGTCTAGTACGACCGGCACGGCCGGCTCGCTGCTGAGCGGAAGCTTTACTAATTGCAGTCACCAGCAGAGACTCCACTCTGATACGAGGATTGTACACCTATTCGAAAGTGGAATTAGAGCACAAAAGAAGAATTAAAGCTGCTCATGGATAAGACAATTATCAAAAAGACTGCTTTGAACTGATTTTCAAACACAGGTTCTGAAATAGGTAATCACGAGTTGTATGTATCTGAAAGAAGAAACAATCAGCTACACAAGTCTTTGGAACACTAACAAAAAGCTTCAAATACAACTGCCTAAAGAACAGCATTTACTTTTTATTCATTTGTTAACAACTCCTGCCAGACTCCCTGTCCTCCTTAAATGTGTGTATTTTTAGATTTAGGATTTTAATGGCAGAAGAAATGTGTCCAGTATGTTCTATGAAGTGCTAATCACACTCTTGATGCTCAAATATTCCATGGGGGGAAAAGTTGTCCGGATACAATCATAAGGTTGAGCAATCACGTTCCAGAGGTCAGAAAATCTAACATTAAAGTTGAACACAACTGTAAAAAAAAAAAAAAAATTGGACTGATGACAAAGCAAGACTATTTCAAGGGTACATGCAGACTGTACCAGTACAAAATGCATGCTGAAATTTACTGTAAAATTTCCATTGCAGTCATATATAAACAGCAGCCTTGCCAACTCATTAGGACTCATGGAAAACAATATACTGTAGAAAAAAAAGAGCAGTAGTCAGTTTCAGCTGAAGATGTTCTTTGGTCCATGTTTTAATACCCTCCTCATCTGAACAGGTATAAAGTATGTACAAAACCTTACTTTTTACAGAAGGTGTTCTTCCAGTATAAAGATTACTTGTGAAAAAAATCTCAGCCTAAATGGTGACTGAAATTTGTGTATGAAACTGCATTGATTGTACTCAGTCTGCTGTGTATCTCATTCTCCAAAAGTTCAGAAGGCTGACAATGTGTATGGCAATTAAATGAAATGTCTAAGAAATGAAGTTACAAAGACAGCGAAAAAAATAAATGAAGATTAAGAGATTTCAGTTTTCTTCTTTTCTTTAGTTATTGGGTTGACTGCAGGCAAATTACTGCAGTTCCTCTGAACATTCCATAATGTTTCAAGAAGCACAATATAAGTTAGATGACAAATGCGTAGGGCTACAACAGTTCAAGATAAATACTGGTAAGAAACAAGTACCATCCTAGGTAACATTTATTCTTATTTTAGTGCTGGAGTTTTCTATGCTAACATGACTTAGCAGAAGAGGTGGCTCCAAATACCATTTCTATTCACTTTCACATGATTTCCTGGGTTTACTTGAGCATTCTCAAGCACAGACAGTACAAAAGCATCCTTCCTGAAGTATTTCAGAAAAATCCATACTCCAGGTCTAACTATAAAAATCTTCACATTTCAATTGTTTGCAAACAAAACTATTCTGCACTGCACTGTTTTGGTCTGCTCTAGATATTTAAGGCTTACAGACTACATGCAAACCTATCATAAGAACAAAACCAGAACAACCAAGGTCAAGAACTACCAGTGTTTACAAAAGGAAGAGTTACCTGAGCAAACCAGATTACAGTATATTTCCTATTATGGAAAGAAAACAAAATAGTATTTACCTTCTGTTTTGCAAAGCCAGGATCAATCACAAACACAACACCATCTATTGTTAACGATGTCTCAGCAATATTAGTGGACACAACAACCTGTCAAAAAAAATAGTAAATGTAACTATCACAAAGAGCTCTGTGTCTCCACCAGGAGTTCTCAGCATCCTTCTCTTCCCTTCATCAGTAACTACTGAAGCTGTGCTACAATACTTTTACAAGACAACCTACAATCAACCAGATGAATTCCTACTGAAATCAATTTTGTCCACTGTTTCTGCTCCCCTATGTGTCCATATTAACAATATAACAAGCATTAGGTTTGAGAAAAACAGCCAGTATTTTTACTTACAAAACCGCTATTCAAAATTTTTTCTCACAACTCTGGTAAGAAATGACAAGTTACACTGTATCCCTTTAACTTCATCTGTTAATTCCAGCTTTTTGACATTTTTATTATTGTTTTTAGAAGTCTAGACAGGCCAAACAGTTTAAATAGTATTAAACCATACTGCACCAGAACAGTATGTTCTTTAACTTTGCTTGGAATAAAGCAGTTACCACTACATTCCAGCTAAAATCCTGAACAATAAATATATATTTAACGTCAACTTTGTATTTTTTAATTACCAGATATTCAGACATCTTTACATATTCTTAAGATTACATTCTTAAATTCCTAGAAACTTAATGAAAATTTCACACAGAAATTAAAGCAAAAATCGTACCAAATTCCGAGGCTTGATTCACTGTCATTTAAATTTTATGTCCAGAGATGCAGTATAACAGCCTGTAGGTATGATTAGCTCGTATCCCAGTAGTGACCACAGTAAATCATATGCTATTAGCAAGCTTAATCAGCCACCTCAGAAGACCCCAAACCCATCCAGCACGTCAGCATTACCTTTCACTTTTTAATTTCAGAGCATTCTGTCATCATGTTCAGTTTAGTAGTTAGAATTTGAGACCCCTAAGTATTTGTTAAGCATTACAACAAAGCTAGTAGCTGGACTAGCTTGGTAATCCTGCTCATTTCTCTTCCTCTTAGCTGATCACTTCGCCAGTCAGATACTTATTACTATCAGCTTGTCTCTTCTTAAGAAGACTTAAAGTCTGTGCTTGCCCAAATACTCCTATATATGGAAAGTAATACTTTAGTGGAAAAAATTTTGAAATGAATTTGGAATTATAGCATTCCACCCTGAAATTATGTGCTACCTCAAACTTCTCAACAACAAAAAAAAATCCTGTACATCTCTCATTCACAGGTAACCTGCACAGATTAGTCAGGGGTAAAAGCTGCAAACATCAATGTAATTAAGTTCTGACACAAGCACAATATATTTTCATAAAAATCCTGCAGATCACTAAATAGGCAAATTAAACAGTTATTTACACATTGGATTCAGTTGTACGTACAGGTCTCATTTGTTCATGTTAACAACTGCTTAACAACTACCACTAATGAATGTAAAGACATTCTAAAAAAAAAAAAGCTTGAGGGAATTACACCACATCTTTCAAGCCTAAATTGAAGTACAAAGTTACCTGCAAATCAAACAAATGAAATCAGTACTGAACTACATAAAATAATAACTTGTACCTAGTTAACTGCAGTTTTCCAATATTAAAATGGTTGATGGAATTTTTTCAAATATCAGATTGAGGGATACACCAAAGAGTTTGAAACAAATTTCAACAAAGTTACTTTGCACATTAAAACATACATAGTATGTGTACTTAAGAATATATCTGTACTGCATATATATTAACTAGTAACGCTTAAGATTCCTGAAACAGAAAACAGAATAGTTTGGAGAGAAGGTATACGATCAGAAAGGGGAGTAAAGAGGCTCCTTGTTAAGTCATCTTTATCTTCTTCCACAGCCTATAAAAGAAAACACTGATTAACTGTTAACTAGTAAAAGCATTTTTTTTTTTGTCTTTAACCTTAAGCTTTCTTGCAGAAATAGCTGATCTTGCCTAGCAGATCTAAGAGGGCCCCTCAGTTTAAAAAGGATAGGGAAGTGCTTGCAAACAGTCCAGCGCAGAGCCATGAAGATAATTAACGGGGTGGAACATCTTCCTTATGAGTTTTTTCTGGTTTTGTGGTGGTTTTTTTGTTTGTTTGTTTTAAAAAAAGAAAAACACAATGGCTTTATGTGTCTGAATTTGTGGCTTACGTATTTTGTGCCTGCTTTTGCTGACAGTTGGTATCTTTCCAGCATGGCAATTTTTCTTGTAGTAAAATAGCTGCTGCACTCAGTGTCTTCCTTAGTACAACACTGGTGCCGGCTTTGTCAACTCAATATAATGAAAGCTACACATAGCATCTGTTATCCTCTTATCAAGAAAACCAGAAACTCCCTATTTTGAAGTGCACAATTTTATACATGAATGAAAATTTAATAAAATACACAGCTATCACTTGTTCATCACTGAAAAACACTTTCATCCAATTAAGTCATTTGCTAACACAATCTTGCTGCAGCATTAGTTTCATGATTTCAGACTGAATGCTTTCTGCGATCAAGCTCAACAGGAGAAAGAGCCTAATTTCACTAAATTTAGAGTGATTTATTCTTCCAGAGTAGTAGAAAGTTGTCACTAGTATTCTACATGCATTGTACTGCCCCCAAGAAGCAAATAATCAAGGAACAAGCCCTGCTTATCTTAGAGCACTGATAGTACAATTCAGCTTTGACCTTCAAAATCTTAATTTTGTGATCACTACAGTTTCATGCAGCATTAGTTGAACTTGAGAAAGCTCTATTAAGACTCCTTCCAAATATCCAGTTTTAGAGAAATACCCACATAATTTCTAATGTGCTTTATGTGAACATTCAGGAATTGAACTATTAATTTTATGGACACTCACAAGTGTTATTTCAAATTTTTCAGTTTCTCGATCCTTTTGCCCAATAAAAGAATCTCAAACCTTTCTTGCTACTACAGAAAACAAAACCCAAACTTCAACATACTTGTTTTAACTCAGACCTTCTCATACACCTTGAGAAACAGACAAAGCCTGCCTGATAACATCCCTTGAAGAGATAGTCCATTTTGTTTCCAAAGAAGCCCCCATGTCTCAGAGTAATTACTTAAGGGAAAAAAATCCTATCCCTTCCTGTAAATCATGTGGTTATCGAATTTACTATTGAATATGATTTGCTATATATCTCAGAAAAAAACCCCTAAATAAATGCCACTCCCCTTCAGTCAAATCAAATTGTTACTAGAACATTCTGGCTTTCTAAATGGAAGCCAGAATTTTAAATTGCACTGAGAAAGAAACTCCAAGTTATCTTAAAAAAAAAAAAAAAAAAGTTAAAAAATATTGGATTATTAAGACTTCATCAAAAAAACCCTCTACTTGTTGCTGTCCAAGTATGCTTAAAGCTGAAACCCGTATTTAATACCCCATACAACTGAGCTGAACAGCATACTATTTACCTTTCTTCCTATTGCTCCATTTTGTTTTTTGGGTGGGGGAGGTTCAAAAATCCTTTGCTGTTGCTGTGGAGGAAGGGTGGAATACAATGGAATGATTTTGATATCACCAACTTCAGGGCCTAAATCATCAATTTCACGTTTTATCCTCTTGCAGGCTTCATCAATCTCCTACAAAACAAAACTATTGGTTAAAAGAGAACTCCATGAAAAAGGCAGTACATTTTATTTTAGAGTGCTTTATTACCATTATATTAAATCTACACCTTACAGAAAAATTACAATAACCTCTACTTTAAAAAGTAAATTTTTTTTAAAAAAATCAAGGTGCTTACTGAATTTGCAATTGAATTTCCACAATAGTTCAAGATGCCTCAGCTTCTCTACTCTAATGAACACCCTAATTCGCATTCAAAAGCCTTTTTCTTTTAGCCATGTTTCCCAATTAATTCTCTACAAATTGTACAAAAATTGAAATCTCTCACCCTGGAATATTAAACTGCACTTATGACCTTTTCAATTTTCACAATTTGAAAGAAACTGATGTGCAAGATATTTAAAATAAGCCAATTAAGCTTTAATGTCACGTATCACTAATGCAATTACATGGAAGATTTGCTTCATTGTACCTAATGAGAACAAACACCTTTTATAGTATAACTATGGATGCTCAAAACCAAACCTCCCAATCCAGTGTTCAGATTTTACTTTAAAATTAACTGAAATTCTATTTAAGCTTAAGGAAACTCAGTGAAATCGTCTGATGACAGGAAGATTTTTCATGCCTTTTTTACCTTAGTATTTTCTACAGGATTTGCAAGCCTGTTTTCTGACTAGCTTACCATACAAAACAGTTGACCACAACCAAATCATTTGTAATTTCATTTTAAAACAACTGTATTTAAGTCAGCTAGGTGACCTATATTTATTACAAGATTTAATGAAAATTGAAAAGCACAGGAATTTAATGAACAACACAATTCATTAACTTCAATTAAAACACTACAACAGAGCCTCTGCTGGTATAACTAAGAGGCACACTTAACTACTATTGATATTCCCCAGAACCACTGACAGAAGAATGAAGTCATTACAAGAAGCAATAGCAGGCAAAAGTAGAAGGTAGCTACAAACATACTCCAAGAAAACAGGCCAGACCTCACCAGGCTGGTGAGTTACTAAAAATAATTCACCACCCTGAAGCTCAAGCAAGGTTTAAGACTAAGACCCTCAAGCATATATACAGTTTGGTTAAAAGCTCTGTAAAATTACTGCTTTAAATTGTAATGAGAAAAGCAAAAGCAGACTCGTTTTTAGAAAACAAATTCATATATATCCTGGAACAAATTTGGCTCCTTTTCATTTGTTCTTAAAGAGACCTGTAATTTTGTCAGCACAAATGTACTGAGTATGTTTTAAAGAAGCAAAAGACAATACAATACTCATGTTCTGTATTGATCTTCATATACAATTAATGCATACATGGCAAGATGAAGGATCTTCCCCTTTGGTGTCAAAGAGCCTTTTAATAGTAAGCCTAATGCTTTCCGGCACTATCTTGCCTATTCGAATGAACTGCAGATAGTTACAAAACCCCTTCTAAACAAAGATGCACTTTGCCAACAAATCCAACACATTCTTCATAAAATATAAAGGACATAAAAGACACTGAACTGGAATGCCCCCTACCGGTTTATTAACACAGAATGAATTTCTTTACACAGATGTCAATACCTGGTGTTCTGCTTATAAACCCCCTTTTGAAATTTCAGTAACAGCCTACCAATGAAAAGGAAAACCTAGTTTAATCGACATACTACACTCTACCTCAGTAAATTAATATTTTAACAATGGTGCTTATATAAAAAAGACAACATGTGTAAAGTAAATAGCTGACTAACTATAAATCCTCCTCAAATCTGCACCCACTCAAAGTCTTAACAAGCTGCTGTTTGAGCCTGTTAAATTTTTAATACAAAATTAGATTGTACCTTTTGAAATGAAAAGTAATAGAAGAAAAACACTCAAGCCAAATGCTTGAATGGAAATACAGCACAGACTTTAGTTTCTGATCTGAAGGTCAATACACTGTTTTATGGAATTTGAGCAGATTAGACTGTGTAATTGGGAAAGCTCTGATGCTGGACAGACTGCTTAATCTTCAAGTAATGATGAGAGACTCCAGGACAGCATTCTACTTAAGAGACAGTAAAATACAAGCAAGCAGTGATAAATGAAAACACTACCCACTTCATGTTCATAGTTCACATGTTCATAGTCACCTATCACCTATGAAAGTGGCGTTTCTCCCTAGAGTTTCCCAATGTAGTTTCAAAGTATCCCTAATCAGGACTCAAAATATGCAACACAGATGACCACTACTCTCTGCAGATCTCCAGAGGTTAACTACAGACCTCTCACCATAAATTGCTCAAAGTATTCAAGTCACCAAGAGTCACTGACTTTCATTTTACAACAGTAAAAAAGAATTGTTTAGTAGTTAAATTGTTTTAATTAAAAAAAAGTAGTTTCCTTTTACTTGCCACACAGGTGGAAAATGGTATTTCTACTTCTAACTCTCCACAACCACCCTCCAATTCCATCAGATCAGAAAAACTAGTACCCCAAAGTACACATTCTAGAAGTATATATGTAGCAAGAATAGTCTGAAAGTATTAAGGATTCAGTTAAGTGTTAAAGATTCCTTCGTATCCAATGAAAACATTTATATGGAGATATGGAGATACAGTTGAAGGCAAAATCCTAACTTCAATCCTTTGAAGATCACGCAAGTCTAATTCAATAGTCCTGATTTACTAAAGTATAAAAAGCTTTTTTAAAAAAAAAAAAACAAACCACACTTATTTAAATATTTGTACACCATCTACTTCAAATCCATTACAAAACCCCTTGAAGGGCGATTATTCCATCAACCCACATGTAAGAGGATGGTTTTTTTCTTGGAGGGAAGAGAAGGAAAGTAGAGTGAACTTGCCTTGCATTTAGATTATGCCTGAAAAACTCCTCAGAGCCCAACTATCACACAGACTACCTGAGATAGTGGATACCTGGGTACTGGAAGCAGGAACAGACATAGGATCAAAGGAGCCACAGTTAAACCTACGACTGTCAAGCACATCAGCACAAAGACCTGCTTTAGAATTAATCAAAGAAGAAAGCAGACATAATATGCAAAAATGTCAGGCTTAGGCAATGCCAAAATTACTAGACTGAACATGACTAGCTCCTCACAAAGCTGAAAACTGCTTTGGAGTATTACTTGAGAAACCGTTGTCAGTAAAATTGTAGTCAATGAAACTGTCCATCAGCACACATTCTAAAAAGCTGACTACTGACAGGTAAATAATAAACAGACCAAGAATCTGTAAAAATATTTATTTTTACTGATATACTAGAGATTAAGGAGGTAACGGGGTATTGAGTATTTTTCAACCAAAAAACCAGAGTCATCTGAACATCCAAGTTAGAACTAACAATTTATTTTGTACCAACAGCTAAATAAATATAGCCCATAAGAGGGGAAAAAAATAAAGCACCAACCATGAAAATAATGTAATTTAATCAAGACTATTATTAAATCAAATTTTAACTAATTTACGTGGTACTCCCAAGAAATTTGTTTGATTAAGGCTGATTCTACACACAAACCTGAGAACATTGCTTGTTTTTCCAGCAACTAGTAGACAACAGGCAAGATTTAGAGCATGTGTCAAATTTAAGAGCTTAAGTCTCAGAAAGCAATTCTGAGACATGAAAAAGCTTCACGATTTCAACAGGAACTTCAATTGTGTCACAAATTTCAGCAAGACCTGCCTGTATGTTAACCAATGCTTACCAGCACCTTGTTTAGAAAAACCAAGAATAGGGTGCAGTTGCCCTCTGATTTGTTAGAAACGGTAGTGTAGTCATCTATGTTTTCACATAATAGTAAGTAGTTTACTTATGCCTCCTGAATTCAACAAAATTTTTACTCCATATTAACCCACTTTTCCAAAGAAAAGATCGGCTGATGCCTAGTCCCTAAAGAACCCTTTGGATTCAGTTAACTTTCCCCTCACTGAAGCTGTGTTTCTGTTTGAAGCCTGTTGACAAAAGGAGTCCCAAATTCTCAGAACGCTGTGATTGCTCCTTACATTCCATTCTAACATCCTCTGGAAGGGGACAGCAATGCCTACTATTCATATCAAGCTCTCAAGAAATTAAAAGCATGGTGCTTGCTTTATTTTCCCCTTCTCAAAGCAGATCAATACATCTTAAAAGTGAAACAACTTATTACATTAAATTATTCAAGTTGACACACAGCAGAAGTTTTGCTCCAGCTTCAGTGAAATAGTGAGAAAACGTCATCTCCTATGAGGACAGGCTGAGAGAGCTGAAGTTGTTCATCCTGAAGACAAAGTTCCAGGGAAACGTTACTGTAGCCTTCCACTACTTAAAAGGAAAACAAGAAAGCTGGAGAGGGATATTTTACAAGGGTATGTGATAGGACAAGGGGCAATGGCTTTAAACTGAAAGAGGGGAGATTTAGATTAGATGTTAGGAATACCTAGAGGGCAGTAAGGCACTGGAACAGCTTGCCAACAGAGATTGTGAATGCCTCCTCCATGGAAGTGTTCCAGGCCAGGCTAGATGGGGCTTTGAGTAAGGTGGTCTGGTAGAAGATGTCCCTGCCCATGTCAGGGCGGTTGGAACTGAGTTATCTTTAAGACCATTCTATGATACAGTATCATCTGGAGATGCCTCACAGCTAAAACTGCTGGACTATAATCATGAAAACAGACCTGGCTGTATTTAGCCTATGCACAGTAAGTATTGAATGCTGCTCTCTGGTTAATCGTCTCTTACTCCTTTGCAACAGTTAAAGTAACTACAGAAAGCACTAGCTTTTTAACGCTCAAGAAAGTGGGTGTTTTTTTCCACAGTCTGCCCATTTGTCTTCCACCTCTCTCTTATACTGCCCAGTACTGGTTGCATTCCTCATCACAGAACGAGTAGAAAAACTGCTTCAGCTAGAACAAGACAGATGGTAGAGCTGAATTCCTACCCCTTCTATTCACAGAACTAGATTTTTTTCTTCTATCAACAGTGCTGAAGTTTCCTTTTTATCTTCCACTGCAGAAAGTAACTAAAATATTCTACACTGCTCGAAGGACTGTATGGGAAGAGGACAAAAGGAAGGTCTCCTCAGAAGCCCATTGCTTTAACCTGACAGAAATCATCTGAAGGACATGGTGAAAAGCTAGCTGTTAGTATCTGAAACCAAGAGGGACAGAACTGACCATTTTCCTATGGCTTAACGTCAAGAGTACCGCATACAGGACTAATGCTTAAATCCCACCCACGTTAGTAATTACTAACAAAACAAAACATGAATAGAACATAATATTACTGAGTAATAATACTCTTTTTTTCCCTGAAAGATCTCACTTTTGAAATCCTATCACAGGAAATCTTCTAGGTATGACTTTTAAAGATGGTCTGCGCCAGTTTAGTTTACAAATACGTTGGTTCCTTGGGCTCTGTGTCAGAACACACAGAGAAGGGAAAAACTGAGAAATAAATGAACCACAAATCAGCACCTCACCACATCTCTGTTGTTAAAGTTTATCGTCTCACTACTCCAATACTTAATATTCCTCTGTTCTGCATCAAATCCTTAGATTTGAATGTATCATTAGAAGTTCATCTAAAAGGAGCTGTACAAACCATTTTGCCTCTTATGCACAGCATATTTTTTTCTTTATCTGCTGGTGAAAATAGTCTTTACCACACTACTCCAAGTGAACACTCAGTAGAAATCCACTTCAATCTATTTCCCTGACAATATTTCTGCAGCAAAGAATGAGGTGCTCATACTGAAGGTTACTATTAGAAAAAATGGAAACAGATTATAGAAGTAATTGTATATATAAAGTTAGTGCACCACATCTTTAAGAAGCAAATTTGTGCTGAGCAAATACTAAGATTCTTAAATAAATAAGTTAAACTGAATAGTAGGCAAAAAATACATAGAAAGAAACCCAGCAGCAATTAAATTCAGAGAATTGCAGAACATCAGGTTGGAAGTGACCTCAAAGATCATTTGGTCTAGACTTCCATGGCAAAAGCACAGACTAGACAAGATGGCTCGGCACCATGTTAAGCTAAATCTTAAGTATCCAGTGCTGGGGACTCCACCAGTTTCTCAGGGAGATTATTCCAATGGTTGATTGTTCTCATTGTGAAAAGTTTTCCTGTGTCCAACTGGAATGTCCCCAGGAGTAATTTGCACTCATTACTCCCCATCTTCCCATATGATTCCTTGTAAAAAGAGAGCCTCCATATTCTTTGAAGCCACCCTTTAAATACCAGAACATGGTGAGACAGTCTCCCCTAAGCCTTCTTTTCTCACAGCTGAACAAACCAAATTCTCTCAGCCTTTCCTCATATGGCAGGCTTCCCAGTCTTTTGATCATCTTTGTGGCCTTAAGTTACTGAGTTAAATTGTTCCTGCTAAGCTAACAATCCAATAACCTGGATTTCCTTCCTTTTTTTCTGTGTGCAGGACCCATCCCTGCTGCCATGGATGAGGCTTGAAATTACACTGATACTAAATAGCAGTTAACAAATGACCGCACATTACCCTGAGCCACTGAAGTATTTCAAGTGCTGGCATTCATTCATTCTGTCTTACAGGCCAAACTGGTATATGTAAGCATGCATTTAACTTGCTGGTCAGGCTCCACTCAATCTTAAGATCTAAACTCTATCTCATTATCTTTAGAAAAACTGTTGCTACAAAAGATGGTGACTAGTGATGTCATTTTAATTACATTTAATAGAACAGTTTGAGCACTTGGCATGCAAAACAATTCAATGATTTTGTAAACATGATCCTTGGGAACATTATTTCAGAAATCCTTTCTTCAGCTGACTATGTATTTGGAGCATTTACAAAGAATCTCACGAGGTGAGCAAAACTTCAAGACTGCTCCAGTTAGAACATACTTTTAAATAGGAGATGGCAGTCTTATCTACAGCAGATCAGCTGCTATGTTATACAGTTAGATTTAGCCTCACCTTGGATGAGTCAAGTGGACATAGCTATTAAACCCTGAAGAAAATCAATGACAAAAAAGTGTAAGGCACAAGGGAAAAAAGCTAAATGCATAAATAAAAAGTACTTCCCAAACTAGAAATATCTGGCAGACAACCTTCCTCCTCCTCTTCCGAGTTCATATCACAAACAGGGAGACTGCCAGCCATATCTGGCTTTTTTGACATGAACCTTCTAAATATTTTGTCTTTGTCCTTAAGGCTGCATAGAACTTCACTTAATTTCCCTTTCTTCCCCCAGGAATGAAAACAAACTGCTACAAGCTAAAGTAAGGAAACAGTAAAAGGAACTGGCCCCCTAGGTACTGCACCATTTCAGAACATCTTCTGAATACCAATTCAGAGAAACAAAACTCTGTAAAATGATGTAGACAAAAAAAAGTTGTCCATGGAACTTGGCCATAACTGAGAACTGATCTATCAACAAGTTAAAACTGAACTTCAGCACCATTCCTATATTCAGTATCTTTCTGACCTGGGCTATTTCGAATACTTAAATTGACATCATCTCGAATGACTGAAGGGGGAAAAAAAACCCCTTCCCTCCTTTAGCACTGAAACATAATATTATTACTTTCTTTTCAGTTAATGCTCCCTAACTCTTCACTACTCACTTTGGGAGGTTAACAAGATAACTCCTGTTCACTGCAGCCCAGGATACTTACTGCCTTAAACTCACCCAATCATTACCACTGAAATTAACATTGTCAAGTCTCTCCCACAGTTCCAGAGCTTAATCAGCCTCACTGTGATGAAAAAAAATGTGCTTCTAAAATAAATCCTCATTTACAGAACATTCTACCAAACCTCAGAAACATTTTCAACTCTTTCCTACATCAACATCAGTTTTACCAACATCACTTTAACTTTTTGGAACACTGATACCAGACCTTCATAGCAACCTTTTCAGTGTCTTTATCTATAATCAAGAATAGTGCTGATCTGTATTTCGAATCTTCAGATGCAGCCTGGATTCTTCCTCCTAAATCTGTAATGATGAACTTGGCTTTATCAAGAGAAAGGTAATGGGATGGCATAGAACACTCTTTGCATTTGAAAAAGCCTAGGTTACTACAATATACAAGACAGATCTATACAGTTCCTGAGTCATTACTTGTCTCTCTCAGCCCAGAAGTTTCATCAGCAAGGCTTCTAAACCTATTCTCAGATTACTCATCTTATGGAGTGTGAAATACACACTATTCTAGCAGAACTCCAGCAGACAATAAATCAGCTGCCGAAGATCTGCAGGTGAGTCAGTCTTGAGACATTTAAAGTCAAGTTTAACAAATGTGTATCTATACAACTAGACTACTAAATTTGTAACCTCAATGACTGAGAACAAATTTGACAAAACATAGTCTAAGACCGACACGTTGACTGAAATGTAATTAGACTTTTTCCTTGTGAACACAATTCCCTGTCAGTCTCCAATTTTGCCTGTGACTGACATACACAACCTGGCTTACAGTTATCCAGGTTGGTGGGGGAGGTGGGATTGCGTTTTGGTTTGTTTCTTTATGGGTTTTTTCTTTTTTTTTTTTTTTTTTTAAATATTGGCACAAAATATGAACATTATTCTATCTTCTGGAATCTCCCTGATATATCAGGGAGGTTTTTTGTTTCTTTTAAGAGAACAACAGATGAGCTCTCCCCTTTTCAGAGACTGTGGGACAAGTCCTGATTCAAAAACTGCCAGAACTACAAAGCATTTTAGCCCAGCAAAAATCAACAGCAAGAGTCAAGCTATTAAGCCTACTGAACCCAATCCACATAGTGTTACCTAGAGCACACTTTGAGTTCTCTTCCTATCACTTTAGGTGCAAAAGTAATGCAGGCATAGACCGTACTATGAGGCTCAAAGATAGGCCACAACAGAGGCTCTAAAATGTAACGAATCCAAATGGATGCAGCACTTCAAAAGCTTCTCTGTAGAAGCTAAACTAGACTTCAATTTCATGCTAACTTTCTAAATTTAGATTAGATACAGGCAGTCACTGCAGTGCCCCTGAGCAGCATCATCCACTGCTAGCATGGACCATCCATCCACTGCTAGCATGGACCGAAGAACTCAAGACAAAGAACAGACCCCACTGCAATTTTAAGTGATTCAGTAAGGCAATACAGGGATACTGTAAGATACTTTTATGCGTAACTCTATCAGTACATATGAACATGTGCATGACTTTAAAATTGTTTGTAATGCTTTATGTCCTGTAAATTAACCCAGTGGAAGTCAAATAACCTGTTCATAAAAAAGAACAAAGTACCTATGTAGCACTGGTTGGTAGTAAACCAGGTTGATCTAGAGCCATTTGCCAAACATGAGCTCAGAGTTGGTAACATCTGAAGGCAGTCGTCCCACTCCCTGCCCCCTCAACTTTCATAACTGCTATTTAGAGCAATATATAGCAATTGATGTAGCAAGGACATAATCTGTAACTGATAATTAGAAGGGCAAGTGTTTGTTCTTCGTTAAAGACCAGTCTGATTTAGCATCCTGGTAAGAAACAAAACAGGCCGACAGCAATATTCCTTTCTGTTGCCATTGCCTCACTCACCCACTGGCAATAGTTCTTTCACCAATTCTTCACATTCACTTGCCAGACTAGTTTGAACTAGAGTTCGTAACTGAAACCCAACAGCCACATTTCAAAGCCACAATTGTTAGTATTTTCCCCTACTTAGACTTTTAACTCACAGCAATAGCCCAAACAAAGAACGACAAACAAAGGCCAGAGTACCTGCTTTTACAGTGACAGCCATTGTTTTGATTTTCTGAAGGAGGAGATGACCTACCAGAAGAAATTTTTTTTTAAAACTCATCTAAGAGGCAACCTATCTTTGACTGGCAAATCTGCTCAGGAAGCCTGTGTACCTTTAGCATCAAAAGCTTTTGTACCATTTTTTCTCCCCCATGGGCACAGGTAAGACTGCATATGCTTAAAGACACTGAACTGTTCCACATCCTTTGAAGGGTATTTCTTCAAGAGGAGCGACTGCAGGAAGAATGAGTCACAAAAACATTTTTTCTAGTTGCATTTCTCCCCCTACTAAAAATATTAATTTTAGGTTGACCGAGTCAAGTAAACTCATACAAGGCCTATGGGGTTTTTTTACCTCTTCTTCATCTCAGTCTACTAACAGGGACACTCAAAAAGTTTCAAAGCAACAGATCAGGACTTAAAAAAACCCCAAACAAACAACAAACCAGTTTATTTCAAGCAAAGGATTAAAGATTTCCACAAAACCCTTGTTCCCTGATGTAGTTTAGCTTAAGTGCTTTTGTACAATCTTCTTTTGTTAGGCATTGAGTCCATTTCTGAGACATCCCTATATTTGTGGTATAGAAAGACTACAACCTAATACTCAAAGCTATTCATAAAAAAATCAAATCCCCAACCTTTTCTACTGATAACTAAATAGCAGAACCAAAGCCTTATTCTTCAGTTAAGTTGTACAATACACATCCAGAAGTGTACAAAACTACATTTCCACTGAAAACATTGATGCTAACCCATAACTTCTGAGTTCACATCAAATACAAACTCTAGGTTTCTATAAAGGACTTGCACAGCATATGCGTAGTACAGATACCTACAATGACTAAGGACCTGAAGCATATGGCAGATAGAAAACCTCAGGTTATTCAAATAATAAACTACAAAAACCAAAACTAAACATTTCAGTCTACGAAAGCCACAAAAAAACCCAAAATCAAACAAACAAAAAAAAGAGGAAGAAAGTACCTCTTGTCCAGTAAGAAAGAGTAAGAGATCTCCTTCCTCTTCTTCACACATGTGAATTTGGATCACTGTTCGAATGGCAGCCTCAAGGTAGTCCCTTTCAGGTTCTGGAGTATAGAATATCTCCACAGGATGGGTGCGCCCCGGGATAGTTAGAAGAGGGCAGTTATCAAAATAGATCTGAAACTTGCCAGCATCTAAAGTAGCGCTCATAACTATAACCTATAGGTTTGGAGGACAAAAACCTGTTAGTTCAAAGGTTACTAAGAGCTTCTGAAATGCTATGCATACAATATACAGTAGTAAGAAACTAAACTCAACTGCTGACTGTGATTCAAGCATGCTTTTATCACCTAAATATAGCACTTTTGTCAAAAGAAAGTCATAGTCAAATATGGATAGGTTAAGCTATAATTACGTTGTTTCTAGTATTTTCCTTAAAATAAACTCCATTAAAAATTTCCTAGGGTTACTTTTCCAATACAGATTATCATCAGATCAAGAAACAGTTGACTATCTTTAGCTGAGTGTAAATACCAGCTAACGGTACGCACAAAGATACCTTATTTAGTACACTTACAACTAGAAAGACGACGCTCTTGGGCTTCACCGTTACTAACCTTCAAATCAGACCTCTGTCTTACAACTTCCTTCAAAACTCCCATCAAAATATCAGTAGCCAGTGTTCTCTCATGGGCCTCATCAAGAATTATAACACCATAGCGCTCCAGCAAAGGATCATTCATTGCTTCACGAAGTAACATACCATCAGTCATATACCTAAACACCAAAAAAACAATTTCAATACAAATTTAAGTAAGTCTGATAGAGAATCCTCTTCCATATCATTCACTACGCTGTTGAACACAGCTTTTAATCAACTTTTTCACATAGAAACTTCTGCACATTATTTCCAACAAGATAACAAGGCCATTTTAAGTTTTCAAATAGAAATTACTGCAGTTTAAGTGAAATGTGGGAGTAGGAGGGAGGGGAAGTTTAGAAAAGGTGAAGGGAAAACAAAGTTTAGCAACTAGTTTGTAGACTATTACGGTCAAACTTAGAGGTAACTTTACAGGTTTACAACCAGAGACAGGAAAGGGAAAAAGACCATGTGAAATCCTAGAAATACTGTAAATGCAACTGTTTCTCCCCTTTTCTATTTGCAGATCATCTGTTCGGATTTCGGTTTTCCATCTCAGTTCAACTTCTTTTCACATGTTAATTTTATTCCCAGCCTTCAACGACTTGTATGACTGAAGCAGAAGACGTCTTCTGATAGAAAAGCACTATGCCTTAAACCACACTATGTGGAATTCTTTATAACTGAGCATTCTGAGTGTCATCCACAAATGACATATATCTCGGGCCTGGTTTCGCCTATGAAGCACAGGAATACAGAACAGCTGTCCACTACAACACTATGGATTATGTGTCCCAGAGTCAGGTATAGGCCGTTTTTGAAACTTTGTGGTAGTCCTCCTTACTCAGTTGAGCAAATGAACTTCACAAGAATTACCCTTAGAGTAACCCTGATCTTCCCTGATAAGGAAAGTCCCACAGACAAAGGTCAGCTGAATGCATAACATGAAGAGAAACTGAATGCTGGAAGGCTTTATTCAAAATAGAACTTTAATAATAAAATTATTTCTTCAGATCACCCTCGTCTTTATGGATCACTTAAAATTAATTTCCATAGGGTGCAGTGATTTCTTTAGGAGAAATGACTCACTTTCAGTTTTACTCAAGCCCCACACTTCAGGTTTCTCTCAGCTCATGCTATGGCTCCTGTCTTTCTTCTCCACTCACAGAAAGTACCTGTCAACAGATTCACTCCCCTCATTACCCGTTCATTAATTTGCTCACACCCTTTACCGCCCTGTGATCCCCCCCACCTCCATACAGTCTGTGATATATCTTTACCTGACAGTTGCCATACTTACTTTAAAATGGTTTTTGCACTACTGCAGTCTTCAAATCGAATAGAGTAACCAACCTCCTGGCCCAGCATGACATCCATCTCATCAGCAACCCGCTGTGCCACACTCATTGCAGCTACTCTCCTAGGCTGGGTACATGCTACTCCCCTCTTTGGTCCAGGTAATGAGCGCATGTAGTCAACACACCACTGAGGGATCTGTCAAGAATAAAATTCCATTTTAAACATACTTCAAATGGCCAGATGTAACTGCAACCTTTGTAGTGTATCAAATAAAATTAGTTATAATTCCACTGAGGTGCCAATTGCATGCACAAAAATATTCAAAGTATGAGAGCAGATAAACTAGTTAGTTGGACCCATTGCCACTAAATAAAACACTCACATTAAGCATGTAAATCTTTGAAGTTACCAAGAAAATACATAGGTTCACAGTACATTTAAGCATTATTAAATCAGTATCTTACACAAATCCAGCAGAGCCAACATGCTCCAATGAAACCAAAACTGAAGCTACCACTGAGAATTCTGAGATCCGCAGCACAGTTAGTTGTTCTGTTTTACATTAAGTAAGTATTTTGTGGCTTTAAAAAGTAATACCTATCAATACATCAAGCAAAAGATTATTTTAGTGATAAAAAAATTGTCTAACCCAAGAATCACAACAAATAAAATAAACAAATAATTGCGTTCATTTGGTTAATTATTTATTTTTTGAAATATTATCAACCAGACATGAAACCCCTACGTTCCCTCCCTATGTTAGCACTCGTTCTGTTTGTCAGTCAGGAGTTCTTCGCCTCTGGTAGGAATCTGGAAACAGTAGGAATCATCCAAAATATTCTTACCATGTTCTGAGTGTGACATTTTATGAAGAGACATCTCCAGGTACAACTAGTTCTAGGTCTATAGATTAAAAAAAAAAATCCACTCCTCTCTAGTAATTAATATTCTTAAAAGTTCGTATTTACAGAGGAAAGAAAACATTTACATATACACTGTATCAGCGAGGAAAGGCAGTGTAATTTAAACCAGGAAAACTTTTTCCAGAATATTGTCTTTCCACAGAAAACTGGACTTAAGTGAACACTAAAACAGACCTTACAACCAGTGCAGACTGCAAGGAAAACTTTTTTATTAAATAGAGAACATACTTTCATTATAAACAAGAAAAAAAAATTATCAAAATATGACACTATTAGACTGTTAAGAATAACTCAAATTTCTGAAAATTCTATTCAAAAGTAAAAAGAATAGCTTTCTTGAACACTAATAGCATGAACTTAAAACCTTATCCTGTAACAGATACACAGCTCCCCTACTATGCAGTGTTAAGGAAAGGAACTTCTTCCCAAGCCCATGACACACAAACATTACGAAAAAGAACTGTTCCATTCTACCTTTTCTACTCCAGTTGTGAATATACTGGGAATATACTGAACACTTCTTATCATATGGTTCTTAAAAAAAAAAACAAAACCCACAAAAACACACAACAACTCTACTCCACTGACACAGAAAAAAAACATAACCAACCCCCTGACTTTCCTTAAAAATAAAAGCCATTTTATCAATATCAAAAGCACAAGAAATAACTTTAGTAAGTACTCTTTAACCTCAAGAACTCTTCTCAATTAAGGGAGATTTTCGAATATAACCTCAATAAACATGAGGAGGTAGCGACTACACATACAGTAGCATCTAAGATCAAAGATCTTTGAGAGTGAGCTAAGTGAGACCGTTCCAAAGTCAAAGGAAAAGTCATATTTTTAAAGGAATGCAGGGCAAGTAAGGGAAGAGCACTGTCCTTGCTTTCCTGAGTCACTTAAATTTATTGAAAACTTCTCCTAAAAGTTACATGGTAGAATTCTCAGTAGTTGAAAAAAGCTGTCAGACTTTTACCCATATAATCCAATTCTCTTGTGGACTGCAGGACAGCAGGAGATTAAGCAATACTCAGAATCATCTTGCTTTTGAACTTCACCTGCAGAGAAAACTTGCTGATCAAGTGCCATCCCTTACATTACATCAAACATCCTACCCTTTATAGTTAAATACTCAAGTGAAAGCAGATGCTATTCTACTATTCACCTACAGAAGAAATTTAAATTATTATAACAATACCACATATGATCCTGCATTTAAAAAAGGAGTGCATGCTGCAATTATAGCAAGTACCTAATCTCTTTCTAAAAGAAATTCAGCACATCCTTTCCACCACTAAGCATATTCCTGAGAGCATTTAAAGAAAAGTTAACTTAGAAAGGTCAGTTTAAATTACAAATCAAGCCACTGCAAATACTAAAGACTTGAAAATAAATGGTATTGGCTTACAATCCACTTCTTCAGTGCTTTGGGTTTATGTGGAAAAAGACTTCAAGAAGTTTTATTTCCTGTTGCTTCCACTGTCAAAGCCAAACATTTCCAAACCTGGTTGCTCTAAAAGACTGAAGGGAAAACATGCAGCTAATAACGAGGGAAGACACCTGACAGGCAGCAGCTCACTCTCAAAAAGTTTATCTGCTACTATGTAGTCTTCTACTATCACCATGAAAGGGAAGACAACAGTTCTGAAAGAACAACTCATTGACTATTTCATGTAATGCCACCTTTGTATCAGTAAAAGCAACCATAAATAGTTCGTGTACACCTTCAGTTTGAGTATTAGAGGGTTTCTTAACCAAAGATAATTACTTACCTTGCTCTGATCAATGAATGTCATGAAAACCACCCCCCCCCAACTGGTTTTACGTCAGCACTACATGATAAAAAAGATGTGACACTATGACATGCAAAAGAAGGTTTTCATTAAGTATCAGCAGGATTATTTTCACTTACGTTCTTAACGAAACACTCCCAATTGTTTCAAAATGTATCTGCAATCTCATAGAATTTAGAGAAAGCACTGAAAGGTCCAAGACAATTTAGGCATTTTTTGCTAGCTTAAATACCTTTTTCAGGAAAGTTGCCTTAAGTTTCTATAGTTCTCTCAGAAATTAAGCGGTAAAGTAGTAAGGTAACTCAGGAAAAGCTTTATGCCTGTGGAATGACATGATAGCAAGATGTATTTGAAGTCAATATTAAGAACACACCCTTTAGATCTTCAAATTCTCAGATCATGTAAAAAGAAACCTTTTCCCATACAAGTACCAGATTCTTTTTTTTTATATGAATGTTTAGAATACTATCTCTTCCAAGTAACTATATCAAACTTTTTCCTAAGAATTCTACAAAATCATGCTCTCAGCTTATATATGTTAAAAAAAAAAGCAATACAGACAATGTCATAAGGTACCATCTAAACAAGACACTAGTTCTTAAAATTTTCAGCAAGAAGGGCATATAACTGCAAATATTTCAGGCACAGCTATAAAAGGTGTCCAGTGTACTATTACGTCCTTCACGCTGTCAACATCCAAATTTTATCTTCTGATAAAAATAATTTATTTCTGTAGGATTTATTCCGAGTTAGCTATAATCCATTTTTGTAACACGGAATATAATTAATAAAACCACTAAAATATCCTTCAATTCTTATTTTCTCCCTAGATAAAAGGTATTTATCAGGTTACAGAACAAAACTTTTTTTACATCACTTACACCCACACATATTCTAAACAGCAAACTAGAGGATAAAGTTTTTCAGCAAGTCTGTCCTGCTATAAATACACAGTGGTGTTCATCTGTCTTAGAATCTTTCCTGTTTACTCATCCCCAAAATTATTCTTAAGGGTTAAGGAGGCTCTGCAGACCTGTTACCACTATTTTCAGTGCCGAGGGATATTTTTAAAGCCATTAATCTAAAAAAAAAAAAAAAAAAAGAAAAAAGTGATTTCAACTGCAGCATTGGGAAGCTATTATGACCTCTGAAGTTTTAATACCAAGGAAGCAAAAGTCTGTTCCTCTGAAGTTTTAATATCACCAATACACATGATCCAAGAGATTGTGTCAGAACTGTATCTGACATTTCAATTTTCTGGTAGTTCATATCTATAGCAGTAAGTTTCGTAAAACACTAACAAATAACCACTTTTCCTAATATTTTTTCCTACTTTCCAGCTGCTGTCTACAAAAACAACTAAATAAACTTCAGATGTAAATCTGGAACCACAGCCTAACGTTTGTGCTCTGTTTAGCCATTAAAATCTCTTATTTTCATTTAGCAAAAAGTTAACCACCAATCATAAAATCTAATGTAAGCAGGGGCCAGAGAACAGGACTGGATTGTGAAGTAGGAAGATACTGAGAGATTCTTCTCACTTTCGTATTTATTAAGCAAGTAAGACATTCATCAAATTAGTTTTGTTCACAATTTGTGAGGTGCTCTTACACAATTTAAAGACACCAGAGGAAGTTTCACTCCCCTACACCTACCAACAGTCTCAACGTTTAAAAAAATTTAGTATCATCCAGATAAGAACTCACCTGTGTTGTTTTACCAGACCCAGTCTCTCCAACCAGCACAAACGATTGATGCCTAATCAAAATATCCGTAAATCTTTCCTTATATTCCCAGACAGGAAGCTGTAGCCTTTTTTTCAGGATGTCATAATATCGTGGTGTATGTGGTAGATTTGTGAAAGGGTTAATACTATGTGGAATCATTGCTGGCTTTATAGTTGGTAACCCAGCAGCCCCATAATATGAAGAGTTAGATGAAGAGCGCAAATCTTTTTCCTTGTCCCTCTCTCTGTCACGATCTCTATCTCTGTCACGATCCCTGTCGCGATCTTTAGAACGGTCATCACGGTCCCTGTCCCGGTCACGATCTTTCCTAAAATGAGTTGAGACAGAGCAGAAAATTAGATACTCTAATATTTAAATGCAGATTAGGAATTTAAAGATAATGGAACTGTAAAGGTATCTAGTACAAAGTAGATACAAACCAATTCTTTTTAAAAGCCTTGCAAACAGCTAACTGGAAGGATAAGCATCAAAGACTAACAGTATGTGATGTACACAGTATTAAGTTTTACATGCTTATTGCACATGAGTACTGCCACAGTTCCTCTCACTACAGGCAAGACTGAAGAAAGCCATCACATGAAGAGAGCACTGTCTTAACCTTCCTCCTTTAATGACTATAAAGAATCAGCTGTATGTTTTACACTTTTCTCACAGTTCTTCCCATCCCTACTTGCTGCTGCAGAAAATAAGGGAGTATTAGTCATCCTGCCTACCTAGCAAGGGAATTATGCTAAGCCACAAAAACTACCTCAAGATGATAAACAAGCCCTGGAATAAAAGTTTGATTTTAACACCCAACTATTATTTTCTACCTTTTTATTTGTTCAAAGTTTTCCATACAACTCTGACTTAATCAACTTTGACACAGAGGTTATTGAGCCTGAAACTGAAGACTTAAAACCAGACACTACTCTTCATGGAACCATATCACCATTTAAGCTGGAAAAAATTCTTACGATCCTTAA
Source organism: Galbula dea (assembly GCA_013399015.1). Lineage (NCBI taxonomy): Eukaryota > Metazoa > Chordata > Aves > Piciformes > Galbulidae > Galbula > Galbula dea. Next base: position 456,489 of record VWZX01003572.1, read on the forward strand.
GATCAACTGTTAACCTAACACTGCTATGTTTAATCATCTTCTCCAGTACCATCTCCTAACACACACTTAAAACAACCTGCATTTATGTATTCCCATTTGTTCCAAAAATTAAGTCAAAAAATGTTCACTCCACTTGCAAAGCAGAACAGTATTATTTTCACCATAGTTATCCACTCAAATTACAGACTCTGGCCTCAGTTTTAATGGCAGTTTTTGATTTTACATATCCACTTACATGATCTTGCACATAATCTCCATCTCCCTAGAAACACTGGCAAAGAAATCTCCAGTTTTACCCAAAGAACTATATAGTTACATGCTTCTACTTAAAAGTCCCAAACTTACCCTAATTCAGCACTCTGAAATAAGCTCTGCTTTACAGAAAACATCCCACCACAATTTAAACTAGTTTAAGTAAAAAGATTAGTGGCATCTTTATCTGCAAAACTGAGGATATCCTCAGCTTCAGCTTCTTCTGTGCATTACTTTAAATGAAATCCTATCAAAAAGGCAAAGCAACAAATTAAGTCAACATCAGCATAATAGCAGAAGCTCATATAAACATTTTTAGGAATAGTCATTAATGGAAAACACAACCTCCTCGTCTTCTTTACCATCACTCAGGAATTCTTGAAAGAAAAATTAGAATGCATTTCTAAAGAAAACTGTTGGTCAATATTCCCCTCCACAGTGGGGATTTTTTTGGGGGGTTTCTTTTTTTTTTTTTTTTTTAAGATGCAGCTGACATTCCAATGTAACTGGTGAAGTAATAAGCAAACTCCTACCTATAGAGAAGATGAAGTAACCAAGGTTATATTAGTACTGATTCTATAAATTTTAATTCAAAATGTGCTGCACATTAGAAACAACCATCATCCTTGTTCTTGTAAAAATGAATGTAATCTATGCAGGCTGTATTTTTATCTCCTCAATACTTCAACATGTTATGGCTTCAGAGGATGTCACAGTTTTTTTTAAGACTTCTTTTTAAATAAACTAAGTGACAATAAGGAAGAATTACAAAACACTGTTTATTGTCACTTACCTAACTCACAGAATCATTACAGTTGGAAAGGAGCTCCAAGATCATCAAGTCCAACCATCAACCTATCACCACTATGCCCACTAAAGCACATCCACAAGTACCATATCTATATATATTTTTCCTAAATCTTTGGGCAAAATTAAAGCCCTTTTAGATCATTTGCTTCAATTTGATATACCACAGCTTCACCATTACTTCCACCACAGTCAAGTACTGTACAAGCTAGAAATGTCTTCTTAACTGTAAAATGGGAGGCAAACATTGCATAACCCATTATGTTCATATTCATGTTGATGCTTAAGGTTACACCAACAGCTACAAGCCCACTGCCCTAGCATCACTGCCACGTAGAGCCACACATAACAATACAGGCCTCAGTTAAAAAGGAACTAAACAAAATAAGAAGGTAACTTGATACAACTTTCGTATTTAGTCAGGTGGTCCAGTTTAAATGCAAGATAAACTACTATTCTGCACATTAAGTGGTAACCATCCAATGAGCTTATGCAGCTTCATCCAGCTCTAAAACCAACCAAATTGCATAAAGGCACTCTTGCCACAGAGGAAGACATTTACATACACACTATTGACAAGAATCATTCTGGTGCTTCTTCCTTACAGCCTTCCAGAAGCTGTAAAACCATATTACCCTAAAATAAATGAATACAATGTATGACTTTTGCTACATGAATTAATATTTCAAGCAAGGTGAGAAATAATCACACTCAATGATTACACTTACTATAACTTGTTCTTAGTCCTATGCAATGTAATGCTTTTATTGGCAGAGGACAAGGGGACAAAGAAGGGGCATAAGATGAACACTTCCATCTGCCATAAAGGCTTCTGGTTAAAATGTTTTAACCACTGGTGGACATGAATTACAGTTTGAACAAAGTAGTGCAACTAAGAGTTCAGGAATACAACAGATCATCAGCAAAAGCAATGCCAAATAAAAACATACCAAAACTATAAACGCCACCAACATACAAACAAGGAAACACTGACCTGTGACTAACTTTACATCCAATCATAAGACTTGTATCACAAAACTCCCAGTTTTAGCATAACCAATCGAAAAATTTTACAGACATCTCTACATACAAAAAAGCTGCATACATACAACTTCTACAAATACACAGAAGAGCTATTTCAACTTCTGTCAAATCATGCAAAAACATATTAAAAGAGATAAATAACTAAATACTTCTAAAACATAACATTATAGTGATTCTACATACAGGAAACATGTTCAATAATAAACATTAACTTTAGTTTAGCAGAGAAAAATGCATCAATCTCTTGGGGCTAAAAACTGAAGCTATACAAGCTCACCTTTGAAAAAAAAAAAAGGCAAGTTTTGCTAAGACTGTTTACCAGTAAATACTAAGTGCTACGGCAAACTTTTAGTTATTGAAGCTTCTGACAAGATTAAGTATTTTCTTAGGATAAATACCCGAGTCCAAAACAGTGCTGTTGGACTTCAGAAATTCACGGGTCTTTTGTGCTCCTTTTTGTATTTCGTTGTGCTTCCATGTCTCCCTTTAGACTTCAGAAATTCTCCTTAAGAGCTGCCCGTCTGCCCCTCAATTAGACGGTATAAGACCATGCAGAGAAAGCTTTAAACCAACTGTGTATAAAAGGACAGCACCAATGTATTGCCTGTGTTCCTGCAATTTCATTAACCTTAACGAAACTGCTAAATCTTGAGCAGTACAGTTCGCAAAACTCTAACCTCTGCAAAATGACGGAAACAAAACAATGCCTCTCCGACCTCTACCCCAAATCCCATCTTTACATCGACTTAAAGTCAAGTATATCGCTAGTGGTTAATGACTGAAAGACGTTAACAAAGGAATAACGTTCCTACCAGGATATCCACTAATTACACAGGCGGAACAAAACTCATGTTGACCTCTAGGACTGTATTTACCAGACATCTCAACCAGAGAAAGGAAGAAGCAAAGAAACAAAAAAATGAAGGAAAAACAAAAGGAAAAAAAAAAAAGAGAAAGGTAAAGAACTATAAGAGCCCCAGACAAAGCCGGGCACGGGGGAGTGGACCGAGCAGCGCGCCGCCCCCAGCTCCGCCGTGACGGGAGCCCAGCCCAGCTCGCCCAAGCGGCTAGGCCGGCTTCCCCTTCCCCATCTCAACACCGCCGCACGAGGCTCTCCCCGTCCGCTCCCTACTACTGTGCTGCAGCCATCCGCCACCTCCGCCCTCACCGAAAGGTCCAGCGTCGGCAGAAAGCCCGATCCCAGGCATAAGCCTAGCGCTCCAGCGAAGCGCCGAGGCTCCTGGGCCTACCCAGCTAAGGCGGCGCCGCTGGCGCATCGCCGCGCGGCTTCGGGCACTGCAACCTCTCCTTTCCCTCTGCATGGCAGCCGCCCCGCTCCCCACGGAGGCCCAACTCCACAGCGTGCGGCCACAGCCAAGGACAGGGAGGGGACTGCGCGGGAACCACTGTGAACCCCCACCCGCCGCAGGCCGCGCTCACCAGGCCGGGCCGCGCCTCCCCTTACCCATCGGTGGAGCGTTTCTTGCTGGAGCTGTAATCGTCCCCTAGATCTAGGCGGTGGCGCTTGGACATGGCGAGGGGGCGAGCACCGCTCGATGCGGCGGTGGGTCAGTCGACAGGCTGGGTGCGGCGGGGCGCGCTCTCCGCTCCTGGAGCGGCAACAACAGCAGAAGCGCCGCGAGGCCAGGCAAAGCGACTAAAATGGCGGCCGGAAGGAAGAGCCGGGGCTGCGCGAGACCTTGGTGCGCGCCGTGAGCTGAGAGAGTGAACGAGAGTAGAGAGCGCGCGCGCGCGTCCACCCGCAAAAGCATTCCGTCGGCGCGCGCCCATCAGCCGGCCTCGCCCCCCCTTGCGCGCCCCAGTGGTCGCGCGGGGTCCGCCATGATGGAACCGAGAGGTCTGTCTGATACGGGACGTTTTGCCGCGAGTCGGAGCCGTCCTGTCAGGGGGCGGTGGCCCGGTCGTCACGGCTGATACTCAACTAGAAAAAACTTTTTCACAGCCCTTTCTGTTTTCCCAGGCGCACGTGCGCCGGAACCTGAGTTTCCACAGAGGAAGTTTAATCCAAGATAACTGTCTTGGTAAGACTCTGGTTTAGGCTGTCACAGAGTTCCCTGGGTGTGTTAGCCTCACGTGGGGAAAAAGACTGTTTTTTCACAAGTCATATGTAGTAACACCAGTATTAGAAAAATAGGGACATTAAAGCTATGTGCTGTGAAAGCAGATGCAGCCTTTACTCCGCTGTCAACAGTTAGTATCCATGGCAGTGTATTTCATGAGGAAAAATGTAACTTTCAAAGACCCATAAGCACAGTTACTAGTTTTTGCCAGATTCTCTCTTGTAGTTTGTCATACTAGTAATCTTACACAGACAGTAAAGGGAAGCTTGAGTTCATATCACAAACTCCAGCAGAGTTGGGCCGTTCTACTACATCAAATTCTAAGTGTGAGAACAGCTACAATGGTACTTAATACCACAATTCCTGATGTGAAATAAGAATGAGTTCAAGTGTGACTTCCTCACTACAGTCAGGTTTTGCTTGAACAGTCAAAGTTGTAATTGGTTACTTTTTACACTTTCAACCAGTGTAACTGCCAGCAGAAGTCTGTAAGTTTAAGCCTGGTCCAGTTGTCTCTTGTGCCTCTGAGGTGTTCCCATTCTCCTACCATCCCTAGCACCGTTTAAGAACTGGGTTAACCATCTCCAAAAGCAGCATATTTGCTCTGACTGAAGGCACAGATGAACCTGGGCAGTGGAATCATAGAATCATCTGGGTTGGAAGAGACCTCCAAGATCATCAAGTCCAACCCTTAATCCAACACTATCATGATTACTAGATCATGGCACTAAGTGCCACATCCAGTCTTATTTTAAAAACCTTCAGGGATGGTGAATCCACCACCTCGCTCGGCAGGCCATTCCAATGCCTGATTACTCGCTCTGTAAAGAACTTTTTTCTGATATCCAGCCTAAACCTGTCCGGGCAGAACTCGTGTCCTCTTGTTCTGTTGCTGGTTGCCTGGGAGAAAAGACCGACACCCACCTGACTACAACCTCCTTTCGGATAGTTGTAGAGAGTGATGAGGTCACCCCTGAGCCTCCTCTTCTCCAGGCAAAACAACCCCAGCTCCCTCAGCCTCTCTTCATAGGACTTGTGCTCAAGTCCCTTCACCAGTTTTGTTGCTCTTCTCTGGACCCGCTCCAGCACCTCAATATCTTTCTTAAACTGACGGGCCCAGAACTGAACACAATACTCAAGGTGTGGCTTCACCAGTGCCGAGTACAGGGGAAGGATCACTTCCCTTGTCCTGCTGACCACACTATTCTTGATACAAGCCAGGATGCCATTGGCCTTCTTGGCCACCTGGACACACTGCTGGCTCATGTTTAGCTGCCTGTCAATCAGCACCCCCAGGTCCCTTTCCACCTGACTGCTCTCCAGCCACTCTGTCCCCAGCCTGTAGCGCTGCATGGGGTTGTTGTGGCCAAAGTGCAGGACCCGGCACTTGGCCTTGTTGAACTTCATCCTGTTGGAATCAGCCCATCTCTCCAGCCTATCAAGGTCCCTCTGCAGAGCCCTCCTGCCTTCCAGCAGGTGGATGCTCCTGCCCAACTTGGTGTCATCTGCAAATTTACTCATGATGGACTCAATCCCCTCATCTAAATCATTGATGAAGATGTTAAACAGAACTGGACCCAACACTGATCCCTGGGGGACACCACTGGTGACCGGCCGCCAGCTGGATGCAGCCCGGTTCACCAGCACTCTCTGGGCCCTGCCATCTAGCCAGTTCTTAACCCAGCTGAGAGTGCACCTGTCCAAGCCATGGGCTACCAGTTTATCCAGGAGTATGCCATGGGAGATAGTGTCAAAGGCTTTGCTGAAGTCCAGATAGACTACATCCACAGCCTTCCCTTCATCCACCAGGCGGGTTACCTGATCATAAAAGGAGATCAGGTTGGTCAGACAGGACCTGCCCCTCACAAAGCCGTGCTGGCTGGGTCAGGTCCCATGTCCATCCTGAAGGTTCTGTGTGGTTGCACTCAGGACGATCTATTCCATAACCTTGCCAGGCACTGAGGTCAGGCTGACAGGCCTATAGTTGCCCGGATTCTCCTTGCAGCCCCTTTTGTGGATTGGCGTGACATTTGCCAACTTCCAATCATCTGGGACCTCCCCAGAGAGCCAGGACTGTTGGTAGATGATGAAGAGTGGCTT
>VWZX01003572.1:462834-502080 GCA_013399015.1 Galbula dea
TGGAATCCATCAGGTCCCATAGATTTGTGTGGATCCAGGTGGCTCAGTAATTCATAGACTGTTTCCTCCCAGAACACAGGGGGGCCATTTGGTTTCCTGTCTCTATCTGTGAGCTCCGGAGGCCAGTTATCGTGAGGGCCACCTGTCCTACTGGTGAAGACTGAGGCAAACTAGGTGTTGAGTACCTCAGCTTTCTCCTCATTCCTGGTAACTATGTTCCACCCCAAGTCCAACAAAGAATGGATGTTTTCCTTGGCCCTCCTTTTGTTGTTAATGTATTTGTAGAAGCGCTTTTTGTTATCCTTAACAGAAGTAGCCAAATTAATTTCAAATTGCGCTTTTGTTTCTCTGATTTTCTTTCTGCATGATCTAACTATAGTCCTATACTCTTCCTGAGTAGTCAGCCCTACCTTCCACAGTCAGTAGGCTCTCTTTTTAACTCTAATTTCCTTCAGTATCTCCCTATTCAACCAAGGTGGTCATCTTCTCCACCAGCTTGCCTTTTGGCTAGTTGGTACAGCCTGTTCCTGCGCACTCAAGACTTTTCCCTTGAAGCACATCCATCCCTCCTGTACACCCTTGTTTTTGAGGCTTGTGTCCCAGGGTGTGCTCTGGACTAGTCTTCTGAATCCAATCTGAGTCAAAATCTGCCCTCCAGAAGTCCAGCACAGAGGTTTTATTGGTGGTCCTCCTTGCATCCCTGAATATTGAAAACTGCATTATTTCATAGTCACTGTGCCCCAGTTGGCCTCCGACCACTACATCTTCCACCAGTCCCTCTCTGTTTGTAAACAGCAGATCTAGTGGGCCCCACTCCTGGTAAGTTCATTTACCAGCTGGAGCAGGAAATTATCCTCTATACACTCCAGGAATCTCCTAGACTGCCTCTTCTCCGCTGTGTTGAGCTCCCAGCAGACATCCGGCAGATGTCACCCACAAGAACAAGGGCTGGCGATTTTGAGACATCTGCCAGCTGCTTGTAGAATAACTCATCCCTTTCATCATCCTTGTCGGGTGGTCTATAAAAGGCTCCTACCAGGATGTCAGTCTTGTTGGCCTTCCCCCTAATTCGGGACCACAAGCACTCGATCCTATCGTTGGTGACCTCAAGTTCTACAGAGTCAAAAGACTCTCTAACATATAGAGCCACCCCTCCACCTCTCCTACCCTCCCTGTCCTTTCTGAAGAGCTTGTAGCCACTTATGACAGCACTCCAGTCATGCGAGTAATCCCACTACGTTTCTGTAATGGAAACTACGTCATAGCTTTCCTGCTGCATGATGGCTTCCAGCTCCTCCTGTTTATTGCCCAGACTGCATGCATTAGTGTACATGCACTTCAGCTGGGCTGCTGATTTTACTTTTAATTCAGACTTTTCACCCCTGGGTTTAAAGCTCTCCTGATGAGCCCCGCTAACTTATGGGCAACAGCCCTTTTGCCCTGCCTAGACAGATGGAGCCCATCTGATTTAAGAGGACTAGGTAATATGGAGTTTGCCCCATGATCAAAAAAGACAAAGTCAGGCAGACAGTGAGATGCCTGTAACTACCATGTCTTCAGGTCAGAATCACACTTAGTGCTTGCTGAGCAGCCACTGCTCTCGCAACAACTTCTTTCAGCCATTTTTGTTCCCTCCCAGCACTAACACTCAGCAGCTGCCTTGCCTACCAGTGTGGTCACAGCACACTTCAGCAAGGCTCATAAAAGCTGGTCTCTGAGAGCTTCTGGAAAGGCAAGAGGCACTGTTCTTGGCACTTCTGACAGCTATTTGGAGAATATCAAGCACTGGACATTCTGTTCTGTATTCATCCCCTCTCCATTCCCAGTCTATTTCATGCTCCTTCAACACCACTGCAGTGGTTTAAATTCATACCATAGTCAAGTACTTTTAAGACTGAAATTAGAAGCGCTACCATCCTACCAGTGGTTTAAATTCATACCATAGTCAAGTAATTTTAAGACTGAAATTAGAAGCACTACCATCCTATCAGTATCACTCTTCACAGCACTTCTGGCAGAGATTACCACAACCTTCGCTCAGCTACTTGAATGAGCACTCACTTCCTAAGAATTATGGTCAAAGGAATTAGGTTACTTTAGTTGTTTCAAATAAGAAATTTATGTTAACTCTATCAGACTGTGAGAGCAACTGAGCATTCACATAAATGGCTCAGCTAAGAGATGCAGAAGTGGTCAGGAATATCATCTAGCAGCAGCGACCTGCTCCACAAGTAGAGCTAGCTCAGCAAGTGGATGTCCATAGCTTCATGTTCCAAACACTTTCTGGGATTACATCAGTAGGACAACTGAAATATTTAATCTAGACAAGCACTTAGAGCATGTTCTTTAATAGAAGTGCATTCCTGTCTCTAATTTTGGAAAACACAGCAAAATGGCAGCCCAACTGGAGTTCTAGACACTAGGGTAATAAAAATTAAATTTCTCTGCTTAGAGCTGTCAACTGAAAGAAATATTCCTGGAAAACTGGATTTTGAGATTTTTATGTGAATCTAGAAGCAATTTTTCAAATTATATTATAAAAACCACTGGAATATCTGTGTCAGAGGTTGCCAGAGGATGTGTTAGAGGGTGCCTCTCTATCCCAAATATCAAGCTTGGTTTTTGCGATGCTGTGGTAGTGTACACAGAGCTGTGTTCTCAGAAGGCAGCTAAGGGAAGACTTTCTACACATCTCCTCAAGTGGATTTTAAATGGTACATTTTAAACAAAAGCAAATTATTATTGAAACAGCGTGTATAGAATGCATTCAGCTTCCCAGAGGAGGGGGAAAAAAAGGTGGCTAGGTCTCCCCGGAAAGTATTACATGCATTAGTTGGGATGAGCAGCTAGTGCTGCGCAGTTCTTGGAAGGCAGCAACCATCCAACAACAGGAGCCTGGAAAGCTCTGCACCTATACGTTACCAGATCTTGATTGCTCCTCCCTAAGCATAGCAGCATAAAGCTACTTATGGTCTTGCTGGGGATTACTACATGGCCAACACCAGGGAAGTTTCTGCTTCAGGAGACAGGAAGAAAGGAGCAGATATCTCAGCAGATGTGAGATCTTAAACTATACCTCAGTAGCAAAAGCAATAAAAGAGGGAAGAAGATTGTATGTTAGCTGGGGTGACCAGCTACTTGCAGGCTGTGCCTCAGTGTGATATCCCACATAATAGTTCACTGTTAACAATACTTTGCAAACTATTGAACTCATCCTCTACCCAACTGTGCTGTGAGCTATTCAGCTGCATCATAAATGATCTAGTCCAATCCCAGAGTTTACAATGTAAGGCCTTCATCCTGCAAGAACACACATGCCTTATTTTACTAATGCAAATAATCCTTTTAACTTCAAAGGGATTACTAAGAGTAGCAAAACTAAGCATGTAGGTAAGTGTTAGCAGGATCACAGCCTAAATATAAGATGAGACGAAAAAAAAAGATTGGTAAGCACAAGTTGACATAATCACAAAGTGATAAGCATTATGTAAAAAGCCTAAAGGATGAAGGGAATGTGTAAAATAGGGCATATTTAAGCATATTTTCTACTTTTTCAGAGGTCTTTGTTAAGGAAGTGATTTTTACATTCCCCCCTAAATCTTTTATATCCATTTATAAAAGTAAAAATCTTATCTTACTGAAGCAGCAGATATTAATATAAGTTACCACTTGACTATCTACTCTCCTACTCTCCATTTCTTATTCAAGTTTTAAAAGTATATCCAGTGGTATCAAAATCCTCTTGGCCGATTTTCAGTGAGTATTTCCTTGCTTTTGATATTTGATAACACATACTATGCTATTTGGGTTGAAAGAAGCATTAACATGTAAAATTGAAACAATGGCTTAGGAGAATAACAATCTCTCTAAACTATTTATTTTTCTTTTCTGATTGTACATTGCCTAGTCCCCAAAAGAATAAACATGGGTATCCAACAAGTCATCATTCAAAGGCCTACTCTGAATCAGGTGGGTTTCTGACAGAGAAGTTTAGTGTCTCAGTTTAAGATGTTATTGCCTGTAGCTAATTGCTTCATCCCTTTGCTAGAGATTATCAAGTCTATAAAGGGCAGAAAAATGAGATCTATCCAGTCTAGCACCTTAGCTGGAACACAACTTCTTCACCAGATTAACTGAAACAGAGGATGGTGAAGTGAAACAAAAACCCACTGATGCAATGGAATATGTAATAATGAACATGGCTGTATGACATACAGACAGGAGAGGTTAAGTCTGCTAAAACCTGTGTTACAGCCCTAAAATCTCTGTAATACATATTTCTTCTGTGGTTGACTGGCTTGTATTAGGCCCTAAACAAGAGTCTGTATGTTCTTAATGCTATGTCCACACTTGTACTGCCAATACATTTTTTTAATAGTTTACTTTTTAAAACCAGCTCTAACTCCTATTTTTTTATAAGTCTAAAACCCATTACATTAAATAATTTCCTGCAAATTAATTTAAATGTATTCAACCAAACTATTTCTGATAATTATTATTGCAATCACTGTTTCAAAATTATATATATATAAAAGGGCAATACACCTTGAAAATTATGCACGACCCTTAAATGCAAATCCTTATCAGAGGCAAGCTCTCATTCTATCCTCCCCCACCAAGCTCATGTCAATAGATGGATATTTTCCTCATGTTCTGTCATATCATCAGAGAAAGAATACTTGAGACAAGAACCCACAATCAAAGTATGTTTAAAAATGTCAGACTTCCATATTTTCCAAATTTAAAAATATGAAGATGAATACATGAACTGATCTCAGTTTCAGCAGTGAAGAAAAGAGGCAGCTTCTCTGTAATTACAGAAGCTAAACTTTGCAACACTTCAAATATATATAAATCAACACTTTGAATTGCTCTGGGAAGTACGCTATAGGAGGCCAGCATGGCAGAGCAGTATTGCTATGACAGCAAACTTTATCAGCTATAGAGACACTATCTGAATGGTTCTTAAACTTTATCCTATATAGAACACACCATTGTAACTGAGTCTGCAGGTCAGAAAGGACTGAATGATTTTGATAGTTTCAAAAGTTTCATAATGAAGTCAAAAAATGCAAAGAGACAGAGATAGAGACTGCAGTTTTTGTATCTACAAGAACATCAACCAGAGTCACAAAACACTTTTTAAACCAAACCCCACTCTCTAGAAGGAAATACATTGTTGTAGACAACCAGCTGCTATTCTGAGCCTCTCAGTCACCTACTAAGGCCTTATGATCACCCTTAGTCCCCTCAGAGAAACTTTGCAAGAGCAGGTATTCATTATGTGCTTTGAATACAAATGAAAGAAACAGGGTAAATACAAAACATCAACCCTGCGTAAATTAGGTTACACATCTCATTTACGTTCATTATACACAGAATTTACACATTCTTCTTGTAACTTCTAGGTCTTTGTGGTTAGAGTGTTGTTAATACCTTCTGCGTTTGGAAACATCCAAAACTACAGGCTAATATGTTGTATATGAGGGCAGTTTAAGCTCCTTACAATCTAACTGCTTTCTATGCAAAGACTGAAATCTTGTGTGAAGCTCCTTAAATACAAGATGTTTTTAGGGGGTAGTAACTATTTCATGGGGAACAGTTTAAAGTTGGAGAAGACCACAATTTCAAGCTTGTTGTTTGATCTCATGCTAGAATATTGGAAGAAAAGCAAATGCAAGTTTTTCAGTTGACACTTCTCACAGGTCTGATTCTTCCTTGATTTTTTTTTTGCAAATTTTTCACATTGGAATTAAAAATATGCTACGTTGGTATATACTTTTAATTCCTTTTGTATTGGGTACAATCACCTCATTCACTATTGAATTCACTAACCTACTTAAGAGTTTTGGGGTTTTTTTAAAGTCCTGTCTTTGATACAATCTGTAAAACATTCATATTCGTGTCTAATTTTAGGCATGCTGGATCTACCAGTGGTAGATTTTCACTCTCATTATCTGCTTAAATACTAGGGAATTTATTCCTTTAGTTTCTGCTACCTATATACAGCATACATAGCTTCAACAAGTTAAGATTACAAAAAAGCTACCAAGCAGTGAAATAAGTGATCTAGTAACCTCTATCTCATGGGTTAATAACATCTAAAGTGGTGAATAATAATTCTTTATCTTCTCCATAATGAGAAAGACTGCTCCCAAAGTGAGAGGATGTTGCTAGAGCTGTTTCTTCTTGTGAAAACAAAACAACTGATACTATACTCCAGTGACTGACCTTTGTAGAGATAGAACAACTTGTCTCTTGGCTGAAAACAAGGAGAATGCTATACTTGCAGCATGTTTAAAAATTATACAGGTTAGTATAAAGGTTAATATAAAGAATGGTCTCATGTGCCCTTCAGCTCATTTCTGTATTTGAAGTAGTTGTGACCTGGTCTTCTACATAATTCTGCGTTTGCAAAGGTAAGCCATACAGACAGCCTCTTTTTTGTCTTGCTACTGGGCCTGCCCTAGGCGCATAGAACAGTTGATCTATATGCATGCAGGTTGCATTTATGATGTAAATGCTGCTTTTTTACCAGATCATTAAAGTACTGGGAAAGAGGATGGCAAGGAGCTGTTGCCATACTCTTGCTCAGACTCTTCAGGCAAAACTTGCTCTAAAGGCAGCAGTTTTGCTCTCAGGCTTCAATTGCTTGGGCCTCATCTTCCATCATGTCAGTGAACATTTCCTTCTTGTAGCAGATGCCTCCAGAAAAAAGAATGGCTAGATCTGTGCTTTTTAGGTATTATATAGCCTGCATGGTCTAAAAAAAGCAGTGCTGATTCAAACTTCTTTTTGTCTTCTATGAATGTGTATTACTACGATCCTGTGTATAGCATTGTGTGTAGTATTTTCATGTACTATATGAATATGAACTACTGTTATAGCAGTAGTATTACTGTAATGGTGCTGTAATAAGAAGGGAGGTAGAATTAAGGTTATCACAGCTGTTGAGAGTTAGGGCTGGATTGACCATCACTCAGCAACAGATACACTCCACTACTCCCCATCCCAACCAAGGGAAGGGAAAGTAAATAAGAGAGACACTTGTGGATTGGAAAAAAAACCAATTGAAACTACTTTAATGAAAATAGTAGCAATAGATGAGATATATGCACATATATGCAGAACTAGCACCTAACCAAAACCCCCTTTGATGGTAGCTATGTCACCATCCCTACTGATACTGTGACAGGAGGCCTCCAGCAGCAGATTGGAATCAGATTCAGGGGCCTGGATCCTGGAGCTGGATTCAGGAGAGGGAGGGAGAGAGAAGCAGCAAAGATGGGCCCTTGAAAAGCAGAAAAACAGGAAGGGGGAGAAAGAAGAGGCACCTGACCCTTGGCTTTATATTATGACATATATGGAATGGAATACTTGGTTGGTCAGTTTAGAGTCACCTGTCCTGCCCACTCCTCCCTGTAGGTGCAGACTTTTACTCTGCACCTCCCGATGTGAGACACAAGATTCAGCAGTAGCCCTGGTTTACACACCAATCCTCAACAGTAAACCCAAACACTAGGCCTAATCACTGAGGTAAACAGGCAGTGTTTGTAAAAAACATATTGCCAGCTTCAGAAATGCAGTTACTTAGAGGAGCTTCAGCTGAAAAAACAAAATCATCAAACAGAATCAGTTCTTTTCTAACCCACACCAGAACATTCCATCCCTTATTCCATATCATTCACATCATACTCATCATTAGTTTATAATTTTCCTTTTACAAATAAGTTTAAGTTCATTTAGTCCATAATTGCAGATCTTAATTTCTTCACAGCAGTCTTTCAGGGCAGGAAGGATATTACGAATTTTGTCATGGTTCTTGCCCATGGGTTGCAGATTCACTTAAAGATATTACTGGACAACACTCAACAAAGAAAATTCCTGTCATTACCACTGTGTTATCCTGAAAGACACTTATTTAATGCTGTTACTGTTAGCAGTTAATATAAGGTAGGTTTAAATCCAGTATTCTCACCCAGAGTTAATTCCCTTGAGGTACACATTATACTTCACCATCTTTCATCATCACCCACCAAGTATGTCCAAGTCCTTGAGCAAAAGCAACCACACAATTGGGTTTGCCTTTGCCTGAAACAGGAAATACCCATATAATTTTTCCCAAAATATTCCTTTCATGCACTACAGAAACTTTATCCACTTCTATTGTTTGCAAAGGGCCTGAGTGAGCAGGACCGGCTTGACTGATGGATCCACTGGTGTTAACTAACCAGGTGGCTTCTGTTAAATGTTTGTCCCAGTTTTTAAAGGTTCCACCCCCCAACAGTTTCAATGTCAACTCTTCTTCACAGTAGCAGGAAATGTAACAAGGGGCAACAGGCAAAAATTTTAGTTAGGAAGTTTTGGATTCACTAGGAGGACAGTGCAGCACTGGAGTAGGTTCACACCATTGGAGGAGTCTCCCTACCCAGGAAGACAGTGAAACCTTCACATCCTCAGGGCTTTTCAAGACTCACACAGATAAAGCCTGATCTAGCCCTGGCAAGAGTCCCAAGTCACATAGGAGACCAGACCAGTCATACAGGCCAGATGATCTCTAACATTTTTACAACTCTGTGAACTGAAAGTAAAACAAAGTCAGGAATGATTCAAGACCTGTTTGGTCATGGCAGAGTGAATTAAACAACATCATCAAATTATTGCTTGGCTGGCGTTGCTGACATTGGAGGTGAAGTAACTATATTTCAACTGAATAATTCAGAATCTTCAATGACAGTTTCAGTAAGGGTTCTAGTAATGTGAGATATATAGATTTTAAATCACATTACCCTTTTAACTAGAGAGATGTAAATTGCTGTGGAGTACTTGTGGATAACTCCCATCATAGATGTGCAGGCCATATTTTCATTTATACATGAACTGCACTATTTCTTGATTTACTCATACTGGCACTTTTTCTTAAAGCTAAATTCACTTTTAAATAAAAGCACCAAACAGACTGAAAAAGCTATCTCCCTCCAAAAACAAGGCTGTCCAAATAAATGCTTCAAAAGTGAATGGAAAGGAAAAAGCAGTCAAGGGAAAAAGGAAAAAAATAAAAAGAGAAAAAAAGGAAAACACTGATTAATGAGATTTGTTTATTCTGGGGTGTGATCAAACATGCCAACACCACAGTCAATTATAAAAGGCAGCAAAGTGCTGCACAGATTGTTATATTCATCTGCTTAAAATTCACATGGTCAGAGTGCCAGAATAATTTGATCCACGCCATCTGGCAGACATAAGAGATATGAATATGTAGTGAGGGGAGGGTGTGAGGAAATTTTCTGCATTTCTATAGCATGTAGAAATTCTTGATTGAAGTTTCGAACTTAAATCACACGTAACTGTTCAGTACATTAAATGCACAAGTAAGCTGTAAACAATCCAACAAAAGCTACATTTTAAAACATATAAACAAACTTGCAACATTAGTATAACCCCCCTCTTTGTACTTTATATTTGGAATGAGAATGTAATACAGGCCATGAAATGCAATGCAGCAAGTCGGTACAAATACTGCTCACTGGACAGTATGAATTGTACAATGTCATCCATGCCCAAACCAGAAAGGATGACTGTTGTAGCTCTCAGCTAAACCTCTTAGCCCCACTTACAAGCTCAGATTTTTAAAACTGCTCACAACGCTGAAAACCTACAGTCCCTGGTGTTGGTCAAGAAGGGAGATACACAGAAGTAAATATTCCTAGAAGATTCAAGCTGCTGTGGGATAGAGATATGTGGAATGAACTTGCATATCTGAGGGAAATAGGAAAGCCACTTTTGAAAATGTGTTTCTGTGTTCTCTCTACAGAAGAGCATGGTATTCTTACATCTTTTGCTTTCATAGTTTGGATTGCAAGCTATGCATTTTTTTTCCAGCTTTGTTTAAGAACCAAATGTGTTTTCAGCCAAAATAATGGCTGTTTGACAAAGTTAGACAAAACCTGTCCTGGATGTAGTCAGGTATATCATAGGTGGTATACGAGTCTTCAAGCAACCATGATGTCCAAGTGAACTGGAAAGACAGAAAAGTATCTTGTTTACTCCCATAATTTATTCCTTTTTTAACACTGTAGAAACTGTGTTATTTTTTAATTATAATTATTGTATGACTACATGCATGTTTATTCCCATAGAACAGAATGTCACTTGTTGAAGTGAGCAGTTTCCAAAGTTTGTCCTTAACTTTTGTCACCAAACAATTCTTGGAGAGCAGAGAAGCTCATATTTCATACAGATATGTACCTATCGCTTTCTGATTTGTGCTTAAGAACGTATCACTAATAAGACAGAAAGCAACAGCAGAGTAGCTGTGGTGGTGAGACCCTGGCAGACAGGCTCAGAAGGTTTCAGCTTAGACAGTTTTGCATGTTCCTGGTCTGCCAACTTCTGTCTTGGAGGCTGCTCATGTCCAGCAGGAGGCATCCGTGTGCCTCTGCCACCCCTCCACCCCACATGTATTGTAACTGCTGTTTTGACTATGACAGACAGACATCGATCCTACTCTCTCTGCCCTTGAAAGCGGAACCACAGAAGAGTGAGGAGTGGACCAGCTTCAAATAACTAAAGCTAAGCCTCCTGAATCCTACAACAGACAGCTTTAAAAATTCCCTTTTCCATAAGTACAAAAGTTTTGACTTAATTCAACCATAATATCAATACAGGCTTATTGGCTGAGCTATATGTGTGGGAGCTGATGCTGTCACATTACAGTGCCTGAGAAAGAGTTAACTTTTATGCAAATCTTAGTCCCAAGGGTGTTGCTCTACTACACATCTTAGATGACCAGAGTGTTTCCGCTTCTCCAGGCTGTTGCAAAGGATATTTAATTACAGTAATACTGCTGTCCCAGTGCTATTACAGCCTTGCAAGGCAGTCATAAAGGCTGAGAAAGCATTCTCCTTTTAAGTGTCTGCTGTTAAGTGGCTTATAATGTTTTCAAAGTGTGACCTTTAGAGCTGGAATTTATTGTGCTTGCATTCTGCCCAAAACTAATTTAATTAGGAAGTTCAAAGAAAACCTGTTTACCAAGTTTGGAGTCATCTAGATACTAAACAAGCATTTTTGAATGGCTAAAATAATTCTTTGAATTCAGGAAAAAATAGTACAACAATAGAAATTTTTTTTTCACATCGGGCATGTCATGTGCTGAAGAATAATCTCATTGCATGCAACCCCTTTTCAGACTTCTCTGTACTGATTGTAGCCAGTTTTCTCTCAGAACAATCTCTGATGGTCATTTCCACATGTTGGCTATTATTGTCTCAACTCTGCCTGCATCTTTACTCTTGCTATGACAACAGCAAGTGGTGGCCAAATAGCATTCTTACAATGAACAGCATTCATTTCAGCTTAGGGTGTTGAAGAATATCAGTATCTTTGTAGGGTTTGCCTGTTTGTTCTAATTAGAAAGCCAGTGTAAGTTTTTCCTATAGAGAGATGCTATTCCATTGCTTAGTTAACTCTGTAAAAATTAGATCAAGACAGTCATGCAATAAACTAGCAATTCACACAGCTATGCCGTGCCTTTCATCACTGATCAAAGAAATCAGAGTTCATGACTTATTTAAAACATTTTACTGTTTCCTGTCAGCACTGTACTAGTATGAACTTGTGCATTTAACCAGTAGGAGCACTACTGCTTTCAAAGAAGGGTAAGGAGGAGGGAAAATGGGACTGGGAAGAGACTGAGTTCTTCAGTGTTACAAAGCATGGCCAGCTTGATACTTCAGGTGATCAAGAGGCAGGATGGAAAAGGTGGAGCAGTAGCTCCTGATGGTCTGAACATGATAGAGCAGTGCAAATGAGCCTAAACATCACCTAGTGACAGACAGAAAGCCAGCGATGACACAGAGATTTGTCGGAGTGGGGTGACTGGGAACAGATGTCCTGGAGATGAGGAATCCTGAGGGCTATGCACTGAGGATACAAGATGAAGCAGAATCACAGAATCATTACGGTTGGAAAGGACCCTCAAGATCATCTAGTCCAACCGATAACCCCACACTACTCTTATCCCTAAATCATCCCCTGAAGAAACACATCTATCCTCTTCTTAAAAACCTCCAGGGATGGTGACTCCACCACCTCCCTGGGCAGCCTAGTCCAATATCTCACCACTCTTTCAGTAAAAAAATTCTTCCTAATATCTAATGTAAACCTACCCTGGCACTACTTAAGCCCATTCCCTCTAGTCCTGTCAGTAGTCACAAGGGAGAAGAGGCCAACACCCGCCTCCCTAGAATGACCTTTCAAGTAGCTGAAGGGAGCGATAAGGTCTCCCCTAAGCCTCCTCTTCTCCAGGCTAAACAACCCCAGCTCCCTAAGCCTCTCCTCATAAGGCCTGTTCTCCAGACCCCTGATTAGCTTAGTCACCTAGTCACCATATTTTAATCAACTGTTATTAATAGTTTCTAGCCTAATATACAATTTCCAGCCATCTTACTAAAGAAAAACCTAGGGCATGAGGAGCCTACTATGGCAAGACTTATTACATTTAGTTCTAAAATGTGGTTCCTTATCATATTACTGAGTATTTGGGGTCTGTTGTACAACCATTGTGGGAGAAACTTTTCTATGGGATCACATATGGTAGGAATTTCAACCAGTACCTCTATGAAAACAAACACCAACTGGTGTTTGGCCAGTTGGATGGGCCAGCAAAAATTCTAAGAAAATTACTGCTATCTTTACTTTATTGAAGGGGATGTAATTTGGAATAATGAAGAAACAAGTAGGTAGATGTAGATTAAAAAAAAAAAAGGAATAACAATACCAAAGAAAAAAATAGAAAGGAAAGAACGATGAAGAAGGAATTTAATGTCAAAGAAAAAGAAAAAAGGACAATGGAGAATACAAAAAGACACAAAAGACACATCATAGATTATGAAGTGGGTCAGGATAAGAACATGTAGAACCTCAGGCTGATGTGTTTTGTGCAGCTCTGTATATTATGCAAATAGACTGTTTTGCATATATAAGAATAATTACAAACATCATTTAAAAAAATAAATTAGTATCAATTAGAAGCATTAGAAAACAGCTTTTTAAAATTAAATCCTGCATTTATCTACAAGAAAAGCTTCCCACAGATACAACTATGCCTATATGACTCCACCACAGTCTGAGAAGGATATGTCTCCTGGAGATAACTGATTCGGCCTCCAATGCTCATGCAAATTGCAGCTTCTGATGAACATGCAAATTATTCTGTAGTATAACAACAACACAACTTAGGGGCAGAAAGTTTTCAAATACAGGGCTCTACAGTAATTCCTACTGTAAAAACATCAGCTGTAGCCAAAGCAACTTCTTTTCCAATTTTTGGTTTAATGTGTTTCCAGTGTGTTCAGTGTAATGATTCCTATACTGGTCCCTCCTCACAGAAGATCTTAGAGAGGAAATTTTAATCACTGTGCACTTGAACTGGTTTTAGCTGGTAACCTTATAGTTGGAAAGCTTAGTGTCCAAAAGGTCACACCTACCTCGGCATATGTCCCCAGACCTGGCTGGCTAGCTTGGCATCCAAACGCTCACAGTTAGCCTGTAAGTGAAGTGAGAAAGGAGGACCAGAAAACTGGTATGAATTGAGAGAACAAATGATACATGATAGAGAAGGGATGCTAGTAGCAGCTCTCAGCAGTTTCACTATTGAAGGTTTGCATTTTTTCAACTGTACTAGATAAGTCTTGAAACTCATTTGTTAAACTGATGCAAGTAAATAGTGTCTTATTTCACACTGAAAGCACATTTAGACTCCAGCTATTAGAGGAAAAACCCAAACTGCAAAGTTACTCATATGGTGATTGCTTAGGACATGGACTCCAATTATAAAGTAGATGAAGAAAACAGACAGTTAAGGATAAAACACACCATATGTCCTTCTGGTAACAGCACAGTAAGGCACCACACAAACAAACTGTCTTAACTCCCTCTGCCAAGGTCTCTTATTGAAGGCTTCACCCCTTATTTTAGCATGGAGCTTTGATCTTTAGAACTACTTATAATATACTTAACAAAGACTGAATTATTTTGTATTTAAAGGTCTGTCTTTGGAACACTTTCAAGAAGTATTTTTAAGGATAGAAGATGTATTTATCTATCCATTTGTCAATGTTCAGCCAGTATCCGGGGCTAAACCATAGCAGCTGTTCTATCACCCAATGACCCTTCCCAGCAGAGAAACAGAATTGGGAAAAGGAGAGAAGACCCACGGGTTGGAATGAAAACAGATTTTATGAAACAGACAAATCAATGCCAACAAAAGTACAAAAAGTTATACTCAGCCTAGCAAATATCACACATGGAAGGGCAGTTCCTGGGAGCAAGAAGAGGAGCAGGAGAAGGAAGAGGAACAAAAGAAAGAAGAACTCAAGCAAGATCCCTCCCATCCTCAGCAAACTTCCCCCTTTATACAGAGGGTGGCATTTATGGTATAGGATACACATGTGAGCCAACTCAGGTCAGCTTCCCTGGCTGACTCCAAACTGCTAATGGCCTGCAGACCATGCCTGCTCTAGGACTGTATCCCAGCAAAACCAGGACACCATTTTGACATAGACATATCAACTAAGCATGTTCATGTTATCCACAGTTTACTAACAGATCAGGAAGTGTTTCATGACATACAAGTATGTCATCCAGTTTCTTTCCAACAGAAGTCACCTAAAATTAAATAATGGTTTCTCTTTCCTTATCATTATTAACAAATTCACTATCTTTAGCTAGTTACAAGTTTATAGCATTGCTGGGATTTCTGTCATTCTTATAGGATCTTGCAGTACTTTATAAAATTATCATTCACTATCAGCAATTTTTTTCCTTTTGCTTCTCTAGTCAGTTTGCTGTGCATCTAACATTCAGTCTATTTCTATTTCCACTTTCCGTTTTTTTTACTACTCCCAATGTAATTTATTATATATGCAACTAATATATAGGATTTTTAATTGCTAAATTTATTTTATCACTAACTCAAGATGGCTTTTAGGCAGATTATTTCCTTGACTGTGAAACTGATTTCTTTGGTCCACTCCTGAAATATACACCTATATTTAGAAGGCCAGTAGTAAATTTTAAAGAAAACCTAATTCACATCAACAAAAATATTACACATATTTTATCCAATACTAAACATAAGACAAACATATTTGCCTGTTTTGTACAATGTCTACATCCTGTTGCATCAGAATGCTATAGAGAAATAAATTTATAGGTGAAAATATTTAATTGCATGTTAAATACAGCTTGCAGCATTGTAAGTGTAAAATATAAAACCAAGTGTAAGAATAATTAGTGGTATGTGATAATTAAAGTCTATATGTAACTGAGGATTTCTTTCTTCAAGTTTACTGTAGAAAGCTCATTGGATTTCTAAAGCAAATCATCAGGGACTGGACAAATGATATTTACACTCTTTTAATTATCCAGTGAGATTAGTGTTTGTGGCCTGTATAAGCAGGTCACAAACACAGCAATGAAAATTAATTATGCTACAGAACAGTAGATTCATATGTTTTCTAATCATAATTCTAGTAGTATTTTAAAGATAAGCCTCCTTAAGTAATCAATTTTTAAGAAGATATATTAACAACATTAAAAAGATACTTTAAAAGCAGAACAAAACACCACTCTCAGTGGCAGTGATTGCTCTCTCTGCTCACTCAGTTTGACTTTGTGGTACAATTATTTCCATTTTCCTAGATATGCAGAGTCAGCACTCCATCAAGTGTGCTGTCTGTCAAAAATATAAGTCCTCAACAGAATTTTTTTCTTTTTCAAATACAGTGAATGGGAAGGGATAGTATGTCACTAAGAAAAGAATCTGAGCCTACTTTTTCAATCAGCTGTTATGCCAATTTCAACTGAAATATACTGGACTTGACCACATTTATGTCCACACACATGTAATTCTTTTTCACAGTGCTCCAGAGTTCATTACTTTGTGATATTCTTGCTCTCAGACTCTTCTTACAAGAGTGCTGGCACAACACAAAGCTCTGCAAATGTCAGCAAAGACTCCTGCTATGTCCTGTAGCTGCTGACTTTTTTTTGTTCATTCCCCCCATACAGGCTAAGCTCAAAATCACACCATTTGAAGGCATCACCAACCTCCTTGGTTTTATTCTTTCATTACACCCATTCATTTTAGTTATTACATTAGTTCCATTTCCACAGTCTTTGCTACACTAGTGTTTCAGCATTTCCCACTTCAGTTGTTTTCAGTGCATTAAAAATGAGTCATAAATATTGTTTCATGATCAAATTTGGCATAACTTGCTTTGCAGGTCAAACAAACACATTTTTCTTTCACCGATTAAAACTGAAATCTGTTTGATTGTATTCAAGCCATTTCATTAGTTGAAAAACATTTAGTTTTATTAATTTGGAAACACTATGCCAAGTCCTGATGTTATTTATACCACTGTTAATCCAGAGTAACCAATTTTATATAGAAGATTAATCTGAATTTATACCTGTATTTGTAAAACCAGTCAAAAGTTGGCCCCTTTTAGCTTAAATAGTGAAATAAAAAACAAACAAACAAAAGAAACAGAAGGATTAGAAGAAAAATTTGTCTGCTCTTTCAATGGTCCAAAATGAGTTAGTGTATAATGTTTTGCTGCTGCAATACTTGCCTCAGGAAGAAAGGTGATTGCAAATGCAATTCCCATGGATAGTTCTCTATTTCCAGTTCTGCTGGGGATTTAATTTATTTAGAATCATAGAATTGTCAGAGTTGGAAGGGACCTTAAAGATCATCTAGTTCCAATCCCCCTGCCTGGCGGGGACACCTTCCACTAGATCAGCTTGCCCAGAGCCCCATCAAGCCTTGTCTTAAAAGCTTCCAGGGATGGGGCTTCCACAACCTCTCTGGGTAACCTGTTCCAGTGTCTTACCACCCTCATGGTGAAGAACTTTCTCCTAATATCTAATCTAAATCTACCCTCCTTTAGTTTGCATCCATTCCCCCCGGTTCTATCACTAGCTGACATCCTATAAAGTCCCTCACCACCTTTCTTGTAGGCCCCCTTCAGATACTGGATTAATGCAGCTGCATTATTTAAAACCAAGAGAAAAATGGTATCTCAAGGAGCAAGGCTGCCTCTCCTGAGTAAATATTAACCTCTTTCACATATGGAAACAGTGGTTAACACACAGGGAGTGTTTCTGCACTCTGTCCAGTTGCAAGCCAGTTAGATGATTGGAAAACCTAGAAGATAACTATTCTGAAACCAATAACCTTTCACTGGTGCTAAAGGCATTTATACAAGATCAGGATCTGCCATCAAAATGTTTTCTCAAACACACCTGTTGCTTGAGCACACAGCGTTGTAACACCTACAATGACATCATAGTTTTTTTTTTCTTTTTCCAAGCTGTGTATCTTGAAGCTAGAATTTCTGAATAAGGTGGAACAAACACATCATATTGAAACAGCTCCTCTGTAGGTTTTTATTGTTGCAAATACTGAAGGGCTGTTCCCAGGGAGGTCTCAGTCCTTGCACAGTACTCCAAGGATTTCGGGATTCTACAGCTGTATAAATCCTTTAATTACAATTCCTCTGTGCACGATTTAAGGTACGTTATGGTGTTCTTGATGTAGGTGGGTTGGTTCACTACTCTTTCCATCTCCTACTCCAAACCCCAACAGCTTTGCTAGGTGACAGTAGCTACCTCTGCTGCTGAGCTGCATTTCTTGGCACCTTTTTAATTTCTGCATAGTTATGTATCTCTCTGACGAGGATATACCTGCTGCCTGCTGTTTGATGACTGTGCCACTGATGGATTCCTTCTCCAAAATCCAGCAAGAAAACCCTTTCAGCCCAAATGAAGATCTATCACAGTGCACCTGAAGTTTTGATAAATACTTTTGATCATCCAATAATGACTAATTTCTTCAGGAAAGCACAGTAATTCTGATGACACTAATTTATCAAACAAGGGAGAAGAGAAACTTGGACCTTTACAGCAAAGTCAGCCATCTTGCTTTAGCACAGTATTTTGTACAGTGCAGGTCAGCAAAAAGAGCCTCTCCTACCCTGTTCAAATTAAAAGTTAAGCCTCTCTGAGAGGCTAAGAGTGAGCATAGTGTGAATGCTACTGCAAATGATGCTCTTTGTCTACACAGTCTGTCCTTATCCAGGTCATGGGATGTCTGAAGGAGATTACCAATGGACAACAAAAAATGGCCAGAGCACATTGTCTGTTATAGAAACTGCTTCCACATCTGCAAATGATGAGCTTCTCAGGCTTTTCACTGTCTTCTGAAACCCACCTAGCTTAAATAACCTTGAGTAACACAGAATCACAGGACTTCATGTTATGCCCCTGGGAAGATGAATCCTGACACGGAACACAGAGCTGGTAGCTGCACTTCTCTTATATGCTGAAATGACTACGTCTCAAATATTGGCCCTCTCGTCAGCTACCCTTGACTTTGGAGGACCTTGCCAAAATAAATCCAGAGTTTAGCCTGCCTTCTGCTGGAAATGTAGGACCTACCTGCTATTCCAGATGGTTTTACCACAAAGCACACGTCACCCTTCAGCTGCAGTATCCAGGCTGACCTGCGGGTGGAAGTCCTGCAGAAAGAAAAGGGAAGCACAGAGGTAAGTTTCTGAGCCATTGAAAATCCAAGAACTTTACCAAAACCCAAATATAGTCTAATACTGGAGAACATTCTGGAGGGACTACCTTGCTGTCCTCTTCCAGCCACACAAAGTAATTGTGCTTCTATGCTCTCTCAAGGTGTTAGTGAACCAAAGAGAGTGAATGAATATCAACTGCACTGTGGGATCTGGAAAGGGTCTGGTGTAACTCTACTCTACTTAGAAACATGCAGTGGTGGCTGAAATTAGTATGTCAGTCCATAAGCTACTGCTTTATTTCATGCTGTAGATTACTGTTTCATACTGAGCTCTAGCTATGGGAGCAAAGGAGCAAATTCAGTACCTATTGTATCATATCCATGAAAAATCATAACTTATTTCAGAAGGTATTGCAGACAGCAGAGTGATAATCTTTTAGTTACTGAAGAATAACTGAGAAAGACTGGGGGATTAGAACCCTTGGACATAAGAGGGAATGAGTAATTGTCTTTTTAGTCAGCTCACCACTGAATTTCATGCTGTCTCCTTGCACATCTTTATGTAGCCTGCAGTCAAGAAGTGACTTAGCTGAGACTTGAAAGATCTCATGCTATATGCAGGCTTGGGTAAAGTGCTGTCAATTTTAGGATGATAGCCATAGAGGTTGGAAGCCTCAGAGACAAACCTACTTTAGTTTGAAGGGAGAAAAGATCGCACTTGACCTCTTCTTTTGCATAGAAACTGCCTTTGGAGCCAGCTGGCCATAGTATCCAATACTCCATCTTCATCTAAGCAATCTCCATGGAGTTTTGAACTGCCACCTGCACTTAGAAATATCTAAGTGAGTTTTCAGATGCTGTGAATTCTCACCCTGGAAGTCAAATGTGTAGAAGAGGGGGCATCAATAGCAAGGATGTTTTAAAGGTGTATGCGTACATCACATGCAATGTTATCTTTGTTATGTCTTGATAATATATTGGCCACTTTTACTTCAAGCAGTAGCTGATGTAAGCTTATGTTGTCCCAAGACAGTCCTCAAATCAAGATCTATATACATAGCTATACAACTCACTTGTTAACATTAGTGCAAGAGAGCATACTGATGAATACATCCAGATTCCAAGAGCTGGGTTTTACTTTCTAAGGTTGCTGGTTATTATTCTGGCAAATCTTCATGGTATTAAGAATACTGCTCCTCAGAGAGCAATCTATAAAAGCTCAACCTCATCCTTGTTAACATGATGTTGATGCTACAGGAAGTACAGTGGGGAACAAAGAAGGGAAAGAAATGCATGCATGAATATTCCTGTTACAGTTCCTATGTTATTTCCATCATAAGGATAGATGAGTAAATAGATAATACTAATTGACCTAGCAAGCAAACAGCTCTAATGGATTCTTCGTAGAATGGCAATAGCCTTGTTTGCTGGCTCAGAACAACCATGGAGCTGAGTGACTGTTGCCTTCTTTGCCACCCCTGCTCTCTGGACAAAGAGAAATATCACACACCTGCTTCATTCTCAGTTGGCCAATGTAATGATTCCTGGTAAGCCACATCCAGCCTGGCCTTGAACACTACCAGGGAGGGGGCATCCACAACCTCTCTAGGCAACCTGTTCTGGCTGAAGAACCTCCTTCTAATTTCTAGTCTAAACCTTCCCTCCTTCAGCTTATATCCATTCCCCCTTGTCCTGTTGCAATCTGACCAGCTGAAAAGTCTCTCCCCTTCTATCTTGTAAAAGGAGTTGGTATTTACAATGGATTAGCTGGACCTTACTTCTTGAAGGTGCCTAATTTTTTTCACTGTGTTCCTGTTCTGCAATAGCTCCTTCCTGTTGGAATACAAACTGTAGCTGGGATGAGTCTGTGTCATAATGACCAGCAGATAATCGTGGAAGGAGCTTATGGGAGAAGGAGAGGGATTTCTGAGTCTGTCAGCCTGCTAATACTAACTCACAACAGCTGGTCTGTGCCAAGGTATTATAACAGGAACACCATCGTTCAGTACCAACCATTGAAGAGCTGTTCATCTTCCAAAGGGAAAGGATGAAGTGCAGACTGTGAGACACCATAGCTTATCATCTCAATCTGTGAGTCGCTTTGCCTGGTTTTGCATTGTTCTTCTCAGTCTGTCCTTGAAAAGATGTCAGGCTCTTCCATGACCTTCTGTTTTTGTGGGATTCAGAATCCAAATACCCTTCCTCCTCTGAAGGTATTCCCTCTTCATTTTTTTAGTCTTTTCTGTTTGAAACATATAAAACAACATCAAAAAGACAAGCTTTTTAACCCATATTTACTCTCTATATTAATATGCCTAATGTTCCTCCACAGCGTAGCTTGTGCCTTGTGATTTCTGTGTTTTCTGTGTGCTTGCTTCTAGTGTTTAAAAAGACTCCATAACTCCCTGGTTTTAATTTCACGTTAAACAGTCAGGTTCTTCGGTCATAAACTTTACTGAACTGTTGAACAACACTTCTTGCAGGTGACAGCCCTGTATGCAGGGATACAACATTTCTTAGCTTTTTATTTAAAACAATTTTAATCATGTTAGTTATCTTTAATGAGACCATTGGCTATTCTGGTTTCAGAGTAGAATGCTTGTTATCATGTTCTTCTGATAAATATTTAAATGCATAACTATCAAGTTACACCTCAGTTTTTCTTAGTACCAGTGGTTTCTAGCAACAGACTGAGACTACCCATTTTCTAACTGTCTTCACAAACAATGCAACTCTAGCTAATCATAGTAATAATCCAAAGCCACTACATGTTTGTCTGCAGTGCAAAGAAACAATTCCATGCTGACCTTAGATTCGGTCTTACAATTTCTGGAATTGTCCTCACAGATTTTTGGTTCAGCTACCTCTGATAACTTTCTTTTGAACATCTCTTGGTATTTTTTCCCTGCTTAGGTCCATTTATCCCTGCATAGCATCGTTCTGACCTCTGGTTCTGACCTCTGTCACACTTGTCCTTATCTAAATGCATAATAAAAAGTCCAAGCCTTGACAGAGCTGATGCTCACAGTGAGTTGGAGCAAGGAGTAAAGAATAGTGCTGCTCAGTCCTTCCTGTCACCAGTTTCTACTGGCCTAGAACACAGGCTTTCCCATCAAATTCTTTTCCTTCTTCCCCCTCCTCTGCTCCTACTACAGTTCTTGATATATTTTACCATTATTATCATTATTCAAAAGACCTCTTTTTAAGTTCCTGTGACACAGTTACTATGGTAAGTTGTCCACTCATCTACTTATCAAGGGACCATACTAAGAAGTCAGTCTGCATTTGTTTTGAATAAGGCCCTCCATGCAGTTGGAGGCAGATAAGGCAAAAGTAAACTCTCTCTGCTCTGTACTCCCATATGGAAAAGTTTAGGGAAAGAGAGTGATACACAGGAGAGAGCTATGATAAATTATCTTTAAGTTCACACTCTCACTCTGCATGCTGCATAGCCCTCAGGAGCATAAGTTAATGTTCCAGTAAGATGAAAAAGAGATAGAGTTTTGGGAGCTGGTGCCACCTATATACACACTGAATATCAATGCCATTTATTTCACCTGACATGCTTACACAAATATGTTAAATTTCAAGAAAATTAGCTTTTCATCTTACTCTAGAAAGCTGAATTCAAGCTTTGGAAAGAAACCACAAAGCAATTCTTTGTTTGTTAGAAAGCTACTTGCTTTCTAAAATAAGATGCTTCTGAGAACAGATGCATTGATCAAAGTTGTTTTGATCAGGGGACCAAAAGCTTTGGTTTTGGCATGGGTTTTCTGTTTATGTTTTTTCTTTTGTTTTTCCTTAGCTTGATTTCCATCCACTTTTCTTTCCCCTCCCTCCCACATAGGTTTTTGGTTTGTTTTTAATGCTGATGGGAGCTAGTAGATACTCCCCACACTTTTCTTTGGACCTGAGCATCAGGCAAAATCCAGCACTGCTGTAACAATGATGCTTAGCCTGGTTCAGCAGGGAGCACCAAGCATTCACTCTTCAGAACCCATTTGCCTTTGTCTTCTCCATGCAACGTGCCAGGACAGTTGCTAAAAGTAGCACTGAGGATTTGAAAGTGGTACTTAAGCCTAAATCTTGGACCATTCTTTTGAGTGGAAATAGGACCAGGCCCTTAATTCTTTTGGAACTGGACTGTGGTTTCCAGTCTGATTTAAGACAATCCACAGAAGCCAGCAAAGTCAGTACCTTGCACTCTTCACTAGCCTGGGTTGTGTAACTTACAAATGAAGCCCCAGCAGCCTCAGTCCCTGAGCCATCCTGTCCCCATCTAGTTGGGCATTTTAAATTCAAGCACTTTTTTCTCAGAAGCAAGTGAGATTCAAGATTAAATAGTTATTTTACAACCACCTTTCAAATAATTGGAGAAATCTCTGGCAGTTAAGTTAATCCCCCTCTTCCCCTGACACAAACACTTTGTATGAAAGTAAATTCTGCAATTAGTCACCTCAATCCTCCAATCCCACCTGTTGTGCTTTGGATCCTAGCAGATGGTTTGGTTGGTGTGGTCTGTGCCTACACCTCCAGTGCATAACTTTAGTGTCTCTCCCTGGCAGCAGTGTGAAGGCAGCCATGGGCAACAAGATGAACCCCACTCCTCTGGCTGCTCAGAGTGCCATGCACAGCATGGTTCAGAGCAAAGAGGGGATTTCTCTATGGATACAGCCTGTGAAGGTCCTGAAGGGTTGCCACGTGGCCCTGCAGGCTGCAGCAAGGGAGAAGGTCTGCTTTTGAGAAACATACAGTTTGGTCCCCAGATGGAAATTTTGTCCCAGGCTCCCATTGCCCAGGAACAGAAATAGGGTCAAAAGCCTCTGGTAGGGTAAGTTATTAGTTGAATGTGATTTGGCACAGCTGACATCTTGGATTGGGATGTGCAACTGTCCAGAAAATCAAAAGAGACCTTTCCTGGACACAATGGAGGCTTGTTGATCAAACGTCTGCCTTCAGACAGGAAGCAGTTAATACAAAGTGTTCATAATTAGACTTCATATTAGCTCTCAATTAAGGTGAACGAGGAATGTTCACACCTCTCTCAGTGCTATTATTTCAGCCTTGCTGGCTGGCAGACTCCACAAGACAGCAATGTATCCTTGTCATAGGGACCAGCTGTCCCTGCTTAGGTGAAACAGTCCCTTTTTTGTCATTCTGTCCCATTAAAATAATTCATCAACTCCAATGCATTTTAGGAGGGGCTAATGTTGCAACCCTGCTTTCCCTTCAAATATCCCTATTAATTATTTCTACATATTGCTATCTGTGTTATATGGTAAAATATTTTGCAATTTCTCTTAATTCCTGGATATTGAGAGTACGACAGCTGAAAGAAAATCCACAACAAACACCACAAACCCTTTCTGGAAATAGTAAATCACCATTGGATTATTTCATCTCTCCAAATACATTGCAGTTAATTGCTTTTTGGGCAGATGTCTATTGCCACCCTCTGCTGGATGGAATCCAAACAATCCAGTCATGTATCACAGCCCCTATGTTGTGAGCACCCTGCCTCCATTTTTTTGGACAGCAAGTAATGGGAAAAAAATAAGGAAGGTTACGAGTCAGTAACTTTTAAAAAAATCCTGTTGAGTTGAATACTGCATGTTGAACATATTTAAGGTATATTATACACTTATATAGGTGATTTGTGGAACACAATGATACCAAACCAGACTCTATGGAAAATAAGACAAAATTTTCAGATCATTGAAATATTTTAGAACTTAGTGAGCTAAATTTGAAAGGATAAATTCTTTCCTTTGTCCATGTAGAAGAGATCCACAACAAAGAGAATTCCACCTGTTGCTTTGAAAACCACTTATGCTACATTCAGTGCTTGTGGTTACCTGATGCAAAGTGCCTGTCACAAAGCAGAGGTTGAATCTAGCCCCTTAGATCAGAACAGCATCTTGAATTATTGCCATGAATGGAAAGTCATGGTTTTTAAATCTATTTGATATTTAAATATCTTCTTTCCAGTCCTTCCCATTTAGAGAAGTAACACAGCTAGCACACTATTTATGTTGATAGGAAAATGGCAACAGGTTTTTTTTAACCCTTCGAGGCTTTCATACCACAGGGTGATAATCATTAGGGACAGGTTTGGCTGCACAACTTCATAGCCATGATCCAGGTTACAGGCATCACACCGCGCCGTACTGTCATAGGGTACACACATCCCTGAGGTGACAAACCAATATGGAAGCAGTAACTTCATTACGTGTTTGGAGCTGAGTCATTCTTGCTCCATGGGCAGAGCCTTCATTAGTCACCGCCCACAGCATCAACCCTGGACACTCCCACGATGCAGCTCACACCTTAGTCTCAAACTCACCCCCAAAGAAAGCTTAGACATCTGTGCTTGGCAGTGTGTGGGGTGAGACGGCTGGTCCTGTGTCTTAGCCTCTCTCTGAAGTAACCTTCATCCTACCTGTGTGAGGTGGTCTATGCTACTAAGGTCTTAGCACTTTGAAACTAAAACTCACAAAGAATGTACATCTTTAAGTGTCATTAAATACATTTAAAGTGTTGTCTTTAATGACTTTAGGAAAAGAAAACTAAGAAAAAAAAAATAAAGCCAGCATGTGTTTTCAGTCCTTATTACTAGAACTTCCTACCACTAATGTGGGGATGAATGAAGTGAAAGTGAATTGTATCAATATTAAAGTGTGTCATCGGTAGATACTTACATTGTTCTCCTCTCACCACCCACTCCTCTCTTGGATAGTGTCTTTCTCAAACATAAGGACTGGAAAGATATGACCTGTGGGACATTTTCATCTGGTAAGGAGTATTAAGGAGGTACACAATATAAAAAGGAAGCAGAATGGATTAGCCTAGCCAGCATTAATCTGTTGGAAAAATACTTCAGCTTTCTGTAGCATTCCTGTTGATAAAGAGGGAGCAGACATCAAGGGGCATAAGTCTCACAAAGGCTGAGCTTGCTTTAACTGAATACCAAGGTTTGCCTCATACCATCTTTCCTCATAAGGCACCAGTTTCCTACCTCTAGCGAAGAGGATGGCAAATAGAACAGACATGGCTGGGTTTCCACCTGATTTTCTCACATCCCATATGTTTCTCAGCAAGAGGTAAGAGTTGGCTTATTATTCAGAAAATTGAAAGATGCTCAGATTCATCAGTCAGTTCTTTGTGAAAGGCCTTATTGTCTCTGCTGCTAAGGGTGTTCAGCTCTAGCATGATTCTTTCAAGGATGTTGTTCTCTCATGCTCTCTTCAATTCTTTACATTCAAAGGAGGAAGTCCAATCAGCTTGATAACAACAAGATAATAGACCAACAGCTATGACAGGACTCTAAAATTGACCTTTCTTATGATGTCTTGTGCCATACACTTATGTGAGTCTAATGCTAAGAAACTTTTGGGTGAAACTACACAGGTAAGATGCAGGCTCCATGAACAAGATCCTGGTTTTCAGTTAGTAGATAAACAGTCACTGAGGCTCCTATCAAACTACATGTGTGCTAAAATATCTGAAGTGATACAAAATCGTTACAAATACACAAAAGAAGCTGAAAATTGAGATGGACTTCCTGAAGTGAATCACACTTGAACAGGCTAAGGAAAAAATTTTTTCCTGGCTTCTTTATTTTCTGTTTGTTTCCAAGTCATTTCTTCTTGGAAATTACACAGGTAAACATGCATGGCTACTCATGTAAAAAGACACATGCAAACAAATCATATATGATTTGGATTTATGCATTTTTACCATGATTTTTGTTAATGATGAGAATGAAGCATTTTTCTCTGCTTTGCACTCTCAAAATCCCAAAGGACTTTTGAAGTCCTACTTTGAAAATGTGGACATTGACATTGCTTTCACCAAAACAAGAAAACTTTCCCCATTGTCCCCATGGATAGGAAAACTACCATTTCACTTGGTGATATTCAAATCATATGCAGCATTGGCTATTGACATTTTTAAGTTGATTTTATTTATTCACAGGGAAAGTAATACCATTGATGGCCAGAGATTTTCTGTGGTTTTAGTGAAATGCCATAGAGTCTTTAACTTCCACCTGGACAGCCACCAGGGACAAACAGAAAAGACCTTGGGTTTAATGTCTCATCTAAAGGAGATTATAATGTGTTGGCCTCATTATTCACAGCAGAAAAGGCCTTTGTCATGGTCAGATGGCTTTAATGTGTTTCGTATGCTACATAAATTCAAACTTGAAGGCTCATTTATTTGTAGAATTGCAGCGTTATTCAACCTAAATGAAGCCTTGGTATTTACTAATAATTTGGGCACCGGCTGTTTACTTAAGCAAGCAGTGTCCACTGTCTCCTTTGTTGTCTGTATTAAGTTTGGACTCTACTAATCCAAGGAATATGATAGTGGGGGCCAAAAAATTAAAGAGAAAATAGCTTTCCGTTTGTGGACAATTATTTATCTAGCTTTAAATAATCACTATTCCAATATTGCAATTTCTGACATCAATTTTCTCGGGGTCAGAAACAACTTCTCAGATTTCATCTAAGCCTCAGAGTACCCCTGTGAGGAAGTGAGTCATCATTACCCATATTTTGAAGAAGGGCAAATTGGCAGTAAGAGGAGGTTAGACATCTCATTCCATGGCCAGAGAAAGACACTGACTAAAGTGCATCCGGAATTGAAATCTGCCTTCTAATCTTAGGACCAGATTTCCTGTTGTTATGTGACAATATTCTTTGATGAAGCTACATTCAGCAATTATCAAACTATGTAGTCACACCACACCAGAAGTGTTCAGAACACAGTCATTCTCTTCTGCTGTCTGAAAAATGAGACTATATGGCTATAATGAGGAACTATGTAACTATGATTACATATAGTGTACACCCTCTATTCTACCTTATTGAGAAATTTACTTTTTGATGTGACATTTTTTTTAAATCTGAATTTCATAGTGGAATTCTAGCTGAACTCTCCCAAGCAGGTTTTAAAACTTTCACCCAGTTGGATATTGCAAGAGCAGTCTTGAAATTAAACATTAGCTGTTAAATCAAAAGATAAACCAAGAATCCTTCTGTGTCATCTTAGATCTTCATCAGAAACATGAGTAAATACCTATAGCCAAGGCAAAAGGTGCCTTCCTGCAGAGACATACAACAGGAATTTAATAAACGGAATAACCACAAGAACTCAAATTGATGATCCAGATTTGGATAGGAACTGTAAAAATAATTCACAGCTAGGAAATAAAGAAACAAATACTGAACATTAATTTATGCCAGTAATTACACTTTAAAATTATATACATGGACCCATGCTTTTCCTTTCCCTGTGGATACAAGTGGGGAATAACTTTAAAACTTAGAGAAAAATCATGGCTCTGGCGCTGAACACAGGTGTTCTTGGGCCAGTTCTCCCGGTCAAGTTTCTAGTATGAAACAGCTGCTGCTTGCTGGATCCCCAGCCAGTTAATAATTTGCCACTCCAACAAATAACTTCTCAGTTGATTTATTTAAGCGATTAGGTTTCTGCTCAGACAAATCAAGTGGACTATTATCACAGCAGTGGTAATTCAGCCCTGTGGCAGAAGGAAAGCCGTACCTGGAAGTACAAAACCAACTCCTTATTCAATACCTTTCAATTTTCTCTCGGAATCACAAGCCACATTAGCTGTCCTTTACAAATACGTTTTATCTTCTCCACTATAGGGCTGTCCAGCCTTTCAGGTGTACTGAGTCTGCCTGGGATGGAGTTAATTTTGTTCACAGTAGCTTGCATTGTGCTGTCGCTTGGATTTGTGACCACAACAGTGTTGACAACAAAGAGATGTTTCAGATACTTCTAAGCAATGCTTGTACAGACTCAAGGCCTTTGCTTCTCATGCTGCCACACTTCAAACTTGTATATAACTATACAAAGGGCACAGCTGAGAAATAATGATATAATTATATTCCCTAATACTGTTTAGAGCACATTCTTAGCCAGTAAAGAGGATGTCAAGCAGAGTCCCTGCCCCTATATTGAGATGGACCATGAACATCTAGTAGCACTAAACTTCAAACATGACCTGACTTGTGTTGTTAGCAAGTATGCAGACTTGTAGCAAAACAGAAGTAAAAGCCAGAGATTAAAGACACCTCAACCCCACCACCAACTCCCAAATAATCCAGGTCAAAAGTCATAATTCTCATTAATCTACTAAATTAACAGGGTGAGCAGTCTGGTCTACAACTTTACAATTAAATTCCATAAGCTTAGAATCATAGAACCATTAAGGTTGGAAAAGACCTCCAAAATCATCAAGTCCAATCATTAACCTAACACTGCCAAGCTCACCACCAAACCATGTCCCTAAGCTCCACATCTATGTGTTTTTTGAACACTTCCAGGGATGGTGATTCCACCACTTCCCTGCGCAGCCTGTTCCAATGCCTGATAACCCTCTCAGTAAACAAATTCTTCCTAATATGTAACCTGAACCACCCCTGCTGCAACTTGAAGCCATTTCCTCTTGCCCTATCACTTGTTACTTGAGAGAAGAGACCAACTCCCACCTTCCTACAGCCTCCTTTCAGGTAGTTGTGAGTGAGAAGGGCTCTCCTGAGTCTCCTTTTCTCCAGACTATAGACCCCAGCTCCTTCAGCTGCTCCTCGTAACACTTGTGGTCTAGAGCCTTCACCAGCTTTACAGGTTCACTAGCTTGAGTTAGCTGCTCGCTTCAACACACCAACGTATTGACTTCAAAAGATTTAGCTATATGTCATCATAATCTCATCATTAGGAGCAACAAGTTTGCTTAAGGACCTAGTGCCAGGTACAAGGGATATACAAGTTATAAAATGCTACAAAAATTGTTATTCACTATATTTAAAACTAACATTGAAGCATTTATCTCATATATTGGTTTTATATTTTGCTTATAATGTGTGCTAGCAGAAGAAAAGAATTCTAAAGTGAAGAAGACATCAAGATATGTGACATTTCGTGGTAGGTGAGATACTTTCTGCCATAACCACTACACATTTTCCAGTGAAACCACTATACATCATTTGCAATGATTCAGAGCTTTACACTTCACAAACACAACCTATTCTGTGCCTGGTTAGAGAACTGGACCTTCCTAAGGTACAGCTCTGTATCTGCTTCAGGATAAGATGTTTCATAACAAGCACAGCAGAGCTTCCAGTGGAATTACTCAGGCACATTCTCGTTAACAAAATTCTTTAATCCTCTAATAAAAACACCTAATTTGTACCTGGCTTCTACCACATACTACATAGCCTTATAATCCTCAGTTTTAATAACATCTGCAGGTTTGGGGAATAAAGACTTGCAAGTGACAAAACAGTTGAGAACTCATAGGACGGAAACCTTGAGGCTGAAGATGGAAGAAAGGTTTGTTACAAAATAACAGGACAAAAAATTGCATTTTTATCTTTGTTTTTTTCCCTGCATCTATGAAAACAGATTTTGATGCATCTGAAGGACTGCTTTCCCTTCAAGGAGGCCACAATGAAATATTTCTGTGTTTTTATTCTTTTTTGCAGGCATCTTAATGCCAAGAGAAGGAACAACAACCTATTCAAGGATTTCTACATATGCCCTGTGAAACAACTAGTTATCCTATTTAACTGGAATGGAAAGACTCCACATTCATAAAACACCCCATCAGGAGCCTTATTTTGTACAAATATGTACTAACTTCATGGGGGAAATGTGCACCAGCATACCTCATTACATCTAATGGAATACTATTAAGTACTCCATCATGCCTTGCAAGTTCAAAACTTTTCTGCAAGCAAGTGGCATTCTCAGTCTTCCTGATTAACACTTATATTGGAGCCGGTAAAAGCATGGTCCCTTCATGTGTTTGGCCTCCTATCCATCCTCTGTTTCTTTGAGCTGAACATCTGGCTTCAGAGATGCTTGAATACTTTTTGCTGCTGGGTTGGAACGAATAGGATTCACCTGACTTGGAATTCAGATTCATCTGAAATCAGAATCCACAGAACCACATTGGATCTCTGTGGAGATCCTAAAACCTGACACCACTCATGGAAACTGTGTTCCACTGTACAATTAAAAGGAAAAAAAGAAAACCAAACCCAAAATCCAAATGCCAACTCCTTTCTGCCTCCCCCCAAAAAACCCCCCCAACCAAAAACCAAGGAAAAAAACCCCTAAAAACCAAATGCAAATATAAATAATACTAAGAGCATTCTCAGAAGGTAGAAGTGACCATCCCTACTTGGTCTCTCAGGATGGCTCCCAACTTTAATTATTTACTTAGTTTGGTATTAATCTTCCCAGAGGAGGAATTCAAGTGAAAATATTTCCCTCAGATAGAAACTTCAGGGAGTGCAAAATATTTATTTTAAAATTCTTAAAGTTGACTCATTTAGAAATTAAAATGCTTTTATTTCATTTTCCTAAAAATATTTCACTCATACTGTGGCTCATTTGACAGCTTAAGAAAACAATCTTAATGACTTGCACTAAAACGTCAAAAGGATTTTTAAGAAGCTAAAAACCTCTTGTATTCTTAATCCCTGAACATCTGATCTCCAAAACCATTCTCTGCAGGGGAACTTGAATATTTGCACAGGCTTACACAAGCTGCATGTAACGAAGAGATGTTAAGGCCAGATGAGGGTTTGGAGCCTCTGAAATTTCAGATTGCAAATAGGATTTAGGATCCCATGTTTTCATTGGGACAACAAAAGCAGATATAATTAACATACATTGTTAAACTTAATTAGTCTCCCAGGGTTTCAGTTATGCTTACAAAAAAATCAACCTACTAGAATAAATATGGCTAAAAAGGTGGGAAGCCACTTTACCATGTAAACAATTTTTAATTTACATTTTTTCCTTTTTCTGCTGTTCTAAAGGATACAAATCCAATGTTTTTTTACCACAAACCACTTTGAAAAGAAGTCAGAGGTTTAGGCCCTGAAACACACACAGTTTTCAAAGGAGGTGGATATTCAACAGTAAGCCACACTTTTTTAACAGTAGGGTATAACAACATCTGCGGTGAAATACCTGCTTTGAGAAAGCCTTCAGGAACAAAACCTGCTCACTTGCACCCTGCCATGTTCAAGGACGAAGAACCTCCTCAGGATCCTCCCAGGTGCTGCTAAGCACTGACTTCAGACAAAAGCCAAGGCTGTTGCTTTTCATAGTTGCTGCTCAATGATGTCTCCCTCTATACATAACATTTGGGCTCTTATCAGAGCAGGAACTTCTGCCTGCTATCAAAGCCAGGTGGACTTATGTCTTCATAAACATGATTGTCCTCAGCTTCTGCTGAACTGCAGCAAAGCACAGCCTTTAGTACCTGCAGGTGTCAGCATGAATTTAAGCGGCAGCAGGAGGCTTCTTGTCTCTGGCATGGGAGTACCAAGACCCTCCTGACTTTGTAAATAAAACCTCTGAAGTTTTCACTTTGTTTAGTAACTTGACATGCACATATGACTCTATATTAAGATGTAAATTTGAGAATGGACATAGTGTTTCTGGGTTTGGTGAGGTGTGCCTTTACAGTATTGACAATTGTAATGAGTGGTAGGGAACATTGGACAATCTGGGAGACTTTTACAAACAGGTGCTGCTTGCAAGAAGTAAGAGGGTCAGAAATATGAACATTTGGAAATGTATTTAGTCTAGTTAACCTCATTTTTTGCTTCCATAGCTGATGTAACATTAAAATACAACAGGTTCCATTGACTGACTCTTCTGGCAGAAGGCAGATACAGTAACATGGGGATGTGCACATAAATAAGGTGGCTTTTCGTAAGTTTTTGGATGCCTAAGGTTTCAGACACTACTTAGTGGCAGGCAGCACTTCAGAACCAGCTTGCTTCTCCCAGGGGAATAAAGGTAATGCAGATATATTGAGACAAGGCCAGTAAATGGTTTCGGTTTCTACGAAGTCTGAGGATTTAGAGAGGATAGGTGAAGCTCAATCCAGGAGTCACAACCAAAGAAAAAACACAAAAAGAGGCAAACTTTTTGCATTCACTGGAAAGCCAGGAAGGGAAATAAATAAAAGACATCAGGAAACTTTTATTTTCTTTCTACAAGAGCACAGAAAGTCTTGCATATAGATATTTGTCTTAACTTTACTAAATATCTTAGCTACCATCTCACATGACATTCTTACTCATAAGCTGGAGAAAAAAAATGGTCTGGCTAACACTCCTCTAATGGAGACACAGAGACTGTGGGAAATCTGCACCCAGTCAGTTGCCAATGGGGCAAAGAGCCTGCCTTGGGTGCAGAAGTTTGTCTCTGATTTAGTTCTATTCAGCTCATCTGTTAATGACTTGGATGACAGAACTAAAGGTAAACTGATCAAATTCACAGCTGACACCAAGCTGGAAGGGCTGTAAATACACTGTGGGGAAGGATTAGAATTCAAAATGTTTGTGACAAGCTGAGAACCAATATAGGATGGGGAAAGCCAAGAAAAGGAAGTAACTCAATTAAGACAAAGGTTAACTCCCATATTTAGCAGGAATAGCCTATGTCCAGGTGGAGACCAGTAATGAGTGATGTCCCTCAGGGCTCTGTCTTGGGAGCAGTGCTCTTCAATATCTTTATAAATAACATAGACAATGGAGTCAAGTGTACCCTCAGCAAGTCTGCAGATGACCTGAACCTGAGTGGTGCAGTCGACACAACAGGGGAGCCTGGACAAGCTCAAGAAGTGGGCCCACATGAACCAAATGAGGTTCAACAAGTCCAAGTGCAAGGTCCTGCACCAGCGTCAAGGCAATCCCAGACGTGAGTACAGACTGGGAGAAGAATTCATTGAGAGCAGCTCTGCTGAAAAGGACCTGGGGGTTCTGGTGGGTAAAAATTTGGACATGAGCCAGCAATGTGCACTTGCTGCCCAGCCAACTGTGTTCTGGGCTGCATCAGAAGAAGTGTAGCCAGCAGGTCAAAGGATATGATTCTCTCTATACTCCGCTCTGGTGAGACCCTACCTGGAGTACTACGGCCAGCTCTGGGGCCCTCAGCACAAGAAAAGTGTTATTAAAAATTCTCTTAATTCTCTTAGTCTATCTTCATCGGGGATATGCTCCAGCCCTATGATTATTTTTGTTGCCCTCCTCTGGACCAGCTCCAGCAGGTCACACAGAATCACAGAATGTTAGGAGTTGAAAGGGACCTCGAAGGATCATCTAGTCCAACACCCCTGCCACAGCAGGATTCCCTAGACCAGGTCACACAGAAGCGCGTCCAGACGGGTTTTGAATACCTCCATAGAAGGAGACTCCACAACCTCTCTGGGCAGTCTGTGTTATGTTCTGTTGAAATAAAGCAAAGTGTATCTGTATTGCAACATGTAAATTAAGAGTTTAAATTCTCTTATTTGAAATACTGTCTGCTGCCTGAGTGAAACTGGACCAATCCTTTACATATAAAGATAACAGCAGTTAAACTGAAATGTTTGAAGAAGGATCAGAAATTCTTTCTTTTCTGCCTCCTTCCATCCCTACTTCTTGCAGTGGCTCTTGCCTCCCCTCTCTCACCTTGCTGACATGCTCCTAAGGACAGGGATGAACCTGGGCCAGGACTGGGCTTGTTCCTGTAGAAAGGCACCAAGCTTCCCCTTTTTGGTCCTGGAAAGTCCTGCTGCATCCGACTTGAGTAGGAAGCCTCAAGCCTACCACTCCCAAGAGGCATCTGGTAGCAGCCAGTAGCCACAAACTCATCACCCACCCCAGCAGTGACAACAGAAGCATCACAGCACGTACAAGCAGAAGGCAGAGATTAACCTGTTATCAATGGTTGTGTCTCTTTAGTAGTACACTAGAAGGACAGAAATATCTGCAAATCATACTCAGTTAATCTGTGATGATCACTAGACTTCTAAGACACACACTATTAAGTGTCATAAAAAGAGAGATTGTTTTGTATTTAGTTATTTGGAGGTATCTGCTGCTCATTTATCTGACCTCCTGGCCCAACCTCCCTGAATCTCCTGAGCTTTGACTTGAAGCTACATATGGTGCTGAAACTGTGCAAATACACACAGTATGTGCAAAGTGCACTTTGGAATAGAAAAAATCAAGATATTTCAATTTATGGCCATTGGATACTAAACTCAAGGAAAGTCTTATGTTTATTCCCTGCCTCCTCTCAAACAGCAAACATCTCTTCAGATTAATGCTATACAGCAGAAAGGATAAACATTTAAAAACGGATCAGAGAATTAATGTAAACAAAAATACTAACCTAAATTATCTAATAGCTGGGTTTTGTACCTACTTTTTACATTATTTATATTTGATATCCACATGTGAAGATGAAATTCTGTTAAATTAAGCTGACAGACCTAGAATGAGCTTCTGAATGCAGCTTTTTCAAAAAGCTTACTCACACTTCATGTCTCCCTCACTCTCATAAAATGATTTCTTCTCAAGCTATTAAAGTAGAAGAATTTCAAGAATTTTTCAAATTGGCTGATGTAGAATAGTTTGACAATTGCATGATTTCCTGTTTTCAAGACAAATTGTTCCCCAGAGAGAACTGTGTTGTTTCCATTTTGTATATTTATTTAACTTGATTTTTTATGGGTAATACCCTGAAAAGCAGGAAGTGCATATAGCTCTATCACAAGAAAATTATAAATGGATGCTTATCTCAGGCACTAAATATCTTTATTTCTTTAAATAGAAACAGCAAGTGAGGGAACAGGAATAAATAGGAAGAGTGAGCCTAGACCAGTGACAGATTTTCCGTTTGCTATAGTGAGATTTTTCATTTTCTTTTTTTTTTATCCTCCTTATAGCAATGGCAAATGAATTCTTCTACCAGGATTTCCACAGGACAAGGTGCTGTGTACAGTCCAGTGCCAGCCCTGTGCTCAGCATGCAAACTAAAACCACTCAGCCCAGAATGAAGCCCCGCTCTCTCAAGCAACAGAGCTCTATTAGACATTAACAGCCTGTGTCGGACAACACAACAGGCAGTAAATAGCCAAAGTCATTGCACCTTTGCGGACAGCCTAACAGCATTTCTGCTTTCTAAATCCTGCCTGACTCAGCAGCATTGCTCATAGCTCTACAACTGAAAATCAACATTGCAAGATTTACCCACAGATCCACAGGCAGGAACTGAAACATGGCAGATGTCATGCAAGGATAGTGCTGTGCTCACAGGCAATCGCTGCACGCGTAGGGTACCATGCCAAACTCAACACGTGGAAGTTTTGAGCATTGAAGTGTCTATACACCAAGCAGGTGACTCCACACACCAACACATGCTGGACACTCCTTCTGCTGTCTGATGATCCACTAACGTACCTGGCTCTCAGACTGGGACCATGACTCAGAAATGGCAGAAAGTGCCCTGAACTGAAGAAGCAGATTAGGTTCCCATCTTGACTCTGCTTCCCTCATGTTACAAACGCCCCCCTTCTTTAGCAGCTCCAGCCTCAGCCATACGTGGAGAAAAGCAGTCAGCTCCATCACCTACTGCAGAAGATGTAAAACCTGCATTCTCTGTGTGTCATTTTTATGGAGAGTCATTC
Organism: Galbula dea; assembly: GCA_013399015.1. Classification (NCBI taxonomy): domain Eukaryota; kingdom Metazoa; phylum Chordata; class Aves; order Piciformes; family Galbulidae; genus Galbula; species Galbula dea. Next base: position 498,930 of record VWZX01003572.1, read on the forward strand.
TACCATAAAATCACTGAGAGCAGATCCAACTGCTGGAGACACAAATAAAGCTACAGCTTGCTACAAAAGGATGGTCTCCTGTGCAGTGTTTCTTATCACGTTTAACTCTGCACTGAACAAATCAAATGATGGTAAGTTGGAACAGCAGGGTGATGTAATGAGACAATGTCACCATAGAGAAAACCCACCAACTGACCCACCCTGAAGGTTATAGCATGGATTGAGAACTTGTGAGCAGAGCTGTATATAAAGTTCATTTTAAAGCCCATGAGTAAAACTGTTTTTCCTATGTGGTCTAGAGAGTCTTGAATAAGTTGGTTTGATGACTGTGTCTTCTTGTCCTTGGTTTGGGTTACAACAGAACTAATTCTGTTCGGTGATTTTACTTTTTAGTTAAAACTCCTCTGAGAAACTGCACTTTCTGAAACTAACAGCACGTTTCCATAGATACTGCCAGCTTCTAGTAGTGGTAAGGCCTAATGTTTAGATTTACTACCAGGGATTGGTATGCAAAGCAAGGTCACTGCTAAATCTTGTGTCTCATGTTGGGGGGTGCAGGGTAAAGGCTGCACCTTCAGGGAGGAGCAGACAGGACAGGTGACCCCAAACTGATCAACTAAAGTATTCCACCCCATATGCGTCATATTTGATATATAAACTGGGGGTCAGTCCCCCCTTGCTACATTGTTTTTCCGTTCCGATCTTCCTTTCCTCCTGCACTTTGGTGATCCCTAAGTTCCTGCATCCAGTACCAGGATCCAGCCCCTGAGCCTGACTCATCAGCTGCTGAGGCCTACTGCCACAGTATCAGTGGTGATGTAGTTACCCTCAAGGGGGATTTGGGTTTGATATTGGGTTTTGCACATATTTGTATATATTTCATTTATCATTATTATTATTAAAGTAGTTTTAGTTTTATTTTCCAATCCACAAGTCTCTCTGTCTCTCTTTTATCCCCTTTCCCTTCCCGTGGGGTGGGGGGAGTGTCTGTCATTGGGTTGGTGGTCGGCCCAGCCTCCACCCTCGACACTTGTATAGCGCAGGAGACTCTAGGACATTGCATGAAATTCAGGATACAATAGATGCTGTACAAATGAGACAAAAGGAGAGGTCTATTTTTTAAACAGGGATTGTAACAACTCTACAAGTGCGTGTTCAGGTCACTGTGGGCTTTCCTCCCTTTAACTACTTCCTGCTTTAAAGGCTGTTAGCCCATTATTTGGCCTCTCTTTCTAACAGAAAATTAAAACATAGGCAATGGGCAAGAATAGACTTCAATGATACATCTGGTTAGTACTTAGTAAATTCCATCTTTCGGACTCAGACTGAATGCCACATCACCCTGGCAATTGCATTTCTTGTAGTTACCAGCCCTTCTCCTTTTTAAATACATCTTTCCAACAGCAGCCCTCAGCTAGTATTTCCTTTACATTCTCCGAAGTGCAGAGCACTACAAATATATCATTTAACTTTTCTGCAGTCCTTTCTGTCCCTTTGATCACCTTCTTTACACCTTCCTGCACTTCTGCTTTGTTCCTTCATGTGCAATACATCAAAAAGGAGCTTTGCAGCAAGTACCTTGAGCTTTTCAGCGTTATTTTTTTCAGGAACAGAATCCTAGGTGGTGTAAACCAGCTCAAGCACCACTGAAGTCAGCTGCATTATTATATTTAGACCAGCTAAAATTCTGAACCTAGTTCCTATTTCAAAATGCCTTATAATTCCACTGAAGCTTTAAAATTCTTTCTTGAAGCACTGACTGCTGGCTTGGAAATTTTCTTGCCGAAGTGTTAAACTCAATTGCAGTTCATTACTTTGTGACTCAAGGAATAAACCATGAATGATGCTCCTTTCTTCCTTCCATTCATCATGTCCCCTTAAAAAATGGTCTATGATGCAAAGAAATAGTTTTGTTCTAACAGTAGCTAGACTGGACAGTTGCTTCTTGCATTTTACAAACTTTATCCATCCCACTTTGCATTTGGCTAGTTGTTAGCTGAACATATTTTACATATATTTATGCACTGGTGAAATTCACAATCCTAAGGGTCACTAATCCGTCAAGAAGCACAGTTAGGACCCTGAGTTTCAGAAAAGCTAATTTCTAGCTCTTTAATGAGTTGCTCAGCAGGATACCCTGGGAAATAGTCCTCAGGGACAGGGGAGCAGAACAGAGCTGGCAGATCTTCAAGGATGCTTTCCATAGAGCACAAGAGCTCTCGATCCCTAGGTGTAAAAAATCTAGCAGGAAAGAGAAAAGACCAGCATGGCTGAGTAAAGACCTGCTGGTCAAACTAAAAAACAAGAAGGAGCTGCACAGGCAGTGGAAGCAGGGACAGGGATCCTGGGAAGAGTATAGTGATACTGCCCGTAGGTGTAGAGATGAAGTCAGGAAGGCCAGGGCACAGCTGGAGCTGAACTTAGCAAGGGATGCAAAGAATAACAAGAAGGGATTCTACAGGTACATCAATGAAAAAAGGAAGGTCAAAGAGAACATCCCCCCCTGAAGAACAAGAAGCTAGTAACAACAGATGAGGAGAAGGCAGAGGTTCTCAACAACTTTCTTTCCTCCGTCTTCACTGGCAACCTCTCTCCCAACGCCTCCCAAGTTAGAAAGCCACAAGGTGGGGAACAGTGTAATGGAATGCCTCCTACTGTATGTGAAGGTCAGGTTTGTGCCCTCCTGAGGAACCTGAATGTAAGTCAGTCCACGGGCCCTGATGAGATGCATCCCAGAGTCCTGAGAGAATTGGCTGATGTAGTCGCCAAGCCACTCTCAATAATATTTGAGAAGTCCTGGCAGTCAGGTGAAGTCCCTAGTGATTGGAAGAAGGGGCATGTTACTCCTATCTTCAAGAACGGCAGAAGAGAATACCCAGGTAACTACCGACTGTCAGCCTCACCTCTGTGCCTGGCAAGATAATGGAGCAAATTCTCCTTGAAGGTCTGATAAGGCACATGGAAGACAGGGAGGTGATCAGAGACAGCCAGCATGGCTTCACTAAGGGCAGATCCTGCCTGACAAACCTAGTGGCTTTCTATGATCCTGTGACTACCTCAGTGGACAAGGGACAACCTGTGGATGTGATCTATCTGGAATTTTGTAAGGCCTTTGACACAGTCCCCCACAACATTTTACTGGCTAAGTTAG
>VWZX01003572.1:502400-587784 GCA_013399015.1 Galbula dea
CTCAAGAAGAGAAGGCTTCGGGGGGACCTAATAGTCACCTTCCAGTACCTGAAGGGGTCATATAGAAAAGCTGGGGAGGGCCTGTTTACAAAGGCCTGTAGTGATAGGACAAGGGGTAATGGGTTTAAATTAGGGAAGAGCAGGTTTAGATTAGATATTAGGAAAAAGTTCCTTACCATGAGGGTACTGGAACATTGGAACAGGTTGCCCAGGGAGATGGTTGAGGCCCCGTCCCTGGAGGTGTTCAAGGTGAGGCTCAACAAGGTGCTCGGCAACCTGATTTAGTTAGAGATGTGCCTACTCACTGTAGGGGGGTTGAACTAGATGACCTCTGAGGTCCCTTCCAACCCTGATAATTCTATGATTCTATGATATTTATAAAATCTGTCTATAAAACATTTCACTTTTTCCAAATGCTTTAAAACTGAGTGATTTCATGGCGTCACCATGTTGCAAGAATGGATTTCCCCAACTCAGAGACTGCCAGTGAATGAACTTGGGAAAAGGCTGCAAAGGAGGCAGCGTTAGACGTGGGGTGATGGGCAAGCCTGGCTCTCAGTCTTGGAGTTCAGCTCCCACTCAACACTGCGTGGTTCCCACGAGCACTGTAATCTGAACAACTCATAAACACCCTGAAGAAAAGAAATACTAGTTGTTCTGATTCATAGATTAGGAATTGAAGACAGGGGCTAAAGCAACACATTCAATATCCCAATATCCCAAGGAGAAGTTAACTCTGTGTTTCCAGTCCCTGGCTAATGATCCAAATAGTGGGCACTCCTTTAGCTCTACTCTTGCTCATACAGAAAGAAAAAAAACCCAAATTACCCCACAGGTAACTGAGTATCTCTGATCTTATGTAGAATATGGTAACGGTAAGATCAACACACACAATTTTACTATTCCAGAAGCTGACAGTCCCATTCCTCACCCAGCTGGCAGGAGACATGAACTGGGGAAAAGGATTTTCTTTGCAATTACCCTGTGTTGAGAATTCTTCCTGAGTAGTGAGAGGTACTCTTTTCTCTCCACAGAAATCTCAGCCTGTTAAATTGCTCTTGTGATGGCTGAATCCACATTTCAGCTACAACAGTGAGAAGCACTGCAGGCAGGGCAATGTCCCCCAGAGTAGAGCATTTCTCAGTTTGCAGGAAGATGAAACACATGTGAACTCTCCGTGCTCCAGCCAGCTTCTGGGAAACAATTTCTCTGTGCCTCAGTCTGATGTTGCACTGCCTCAGTACTGCTTACTTCTCTCTTTGGAAAGAAATCACTGCTGTCTTAAAAAAAGAAGAAAGAATTGCCTCAGTGGAGCAGATAAGTTGGCAAGTAAAGTAGCAGACAGTAGCCCTAAAACATTAGAGAGAAGCATCGTTGAAAGGTACCTTGACATCTGACAGTTTGAACAGTGCCCTTCAGGTTTTAAAACCACAGAAACTTTGGTGGAACAGCTTATGTTGTTCAAGTACCACTTCAAATTTTGGCTAATAAAGAAATAAAAATGCAAACCAGCTCCATGACAACAAGCATGTAATTGAGCAAACCGCCCAACTGTGCCTTAATAAAGCTCCTTCCTCTCCCCTCACTGCAAGCTGAAGGTTGCTTGTTTTAGATAAGCACATGAAGTCATCAAAAAGATTAATTTAAAAGCCTGATAACTTTTTCCCTTTTTGATTTTGGTATGTCAGTTTGGACTGAGAGCCAGACTAACAAGCTAACCAAGAAAGGGCAAAGTGTTCACACTGCTCAAAATGAAAATGCCAAAAACTTTATCCCTTCTCCCTCCCTTCTCCCCTCCCTCCACTCCCACAGTTCTCCTGGTAACGCCTCCCCTGAGACAGCATTACCTAACTTTTACACAAACACGCAGTTCCCATAAGCATCAACTTCAAACAGTTCTGGCTTTCTGTCTGATCACATATCGGTTCAGGGGAGCAGAGCTACTACTGAGGGGTTCTGCAGCAACTCTGCAAGGTAATTAACTTGTTGAATTTTTACTTTCTGTTTGTATTGCCTAACTAGTGGTTAAGTAAAGGGACCAAAAAAAAGTCTCCTGGCAAACTGTTTTGCTGGAATTTGTAGGAGAAGAAAAGTGTCAATATAAACTCAAAACCAGATTAAATGATACTTTGGCTTACTTGCTTCCTGCAGGGAAAAAGAGGCAGCTTTTAAGATCAAGATCTAGTGTAAAATATAAAATCACTAGTATTTATTTTAGTCATGGGTGACAGTTTATGTGTTTAAATATGTGTATGCATTTTGATTTAGTTCCAGTTCTTCACATTGGACAGATTTAGAAAGCAGCAGTCCACCAGGACCATGCTTCAGCTGTCTGGCTCAGCACTGCTACATGGCTGTGAGCCTTTCTCTCCAGTCATACCACTGCAAAAAGCCCTTAATTCTTTGTAGTTTCTTGTACATTTTGCAGGCTCTGAATTCCTAAGATGCTTCTGCTTCTTCCTCTGGTCACTGGGCTTGCCCTGTTTGCCTCTGGTGTCCTAACAGACAAAGAAACTGATCCAAGCCAACAGTCCTTTAATGACATACAGAAAAAAGTGAACGACCTCTGGAAGAATTTGCTCTATCCGGTAATACCTGGTAATGAGACTGATGGGATGGTTTATGCCACTTGTGAGATGAAGCCCAGCTCCAAAATAGATGCTGACAAACCACAAGTGACTGGACAGGTCTTATTCAGGCAGCATTACTCATATGGAAGATCAGAAGCCATTTTTTACTTGGATGGGTTTCCAATGGATAATAATCAATCTGGTCGAGCTATACACATCCATGAGCTTGGGGACCTCAGCAACGGCTGTGATTCTACAGGAGGACACTATAACCCTTTCAGAGTGAACCACCCCCGTCACCCAGGGGATTTTGGCAACTTTTTTCCTAAAGAAGGCAAAATCAGAAAATACAAACCAAACCTCTTTGCCACTATGTTTGGTCCATACTCAATTATGGGCAGATCCATTGTGGTCCATGAGCAGGAAGACGACATGGGCAAGGGCAACAATAAGGCCAGTTTGGAAAATGGAAATGCTGGGAAACGCCTGGCCTGCTGTGTAATTGGGATATGCAACAAGAACTTGTGGGAAGAGAAACTGTCTGAAGCTACAGACAAGAAGAAGAGAGGGCTCAAACAGCGAACATAAAACCACGCTTAAGCGAAGACCAAGCAGCTGGCTACAGCCCACCACAGTACAAAGTACCTTAGGCTGTGCCACTGGCCACTAAGATAAGTGGCTCACGTATTTGCATTTGCATTTGCTTGCTCCTCTAAGAAATGTGTATCACTTTGTAGAGCCTCCTTTCTGTAAGCTCATCAATAAAACCAGCATCAACTCAACATTGTGATGTAGTCTCTTGAAGAGAAAAGATTCCCTTTTATGCAGTTTGAGAGCTGAAGCACGTAGGAGTGCTAATGGATATAGTCAATATGCACTGTAAGGGGCTCTTTAAGAGATTGTAAGTTAGATACCAAAGGAAAAAGAAGTGAATAGGAATAGGTAAGAAATTGCCTCTCATCAGATGCTATCCTGTATTTAGCTGCAAATCTGAAAGGTAAAAACATCTCTATGCTTTCAACAGTTTTGGGTGTTGTGTTGCAAGACCTGGATAATGGACTTGCCCCAAAATAAGGGAAACTATAGGCATTTCCGTTTAAAACTTTAGATCCATAACATTACTCTACTCGTATTTTCAGGTTTTACTCTCAAACAGGTACAACCTTAACTACTGGAAACTGTCCCCATGGCTGTAACTAAGTCACACTGTTTACACCTGAAAGCAGATTTAAAGAAATATTCAGTTTACCATCACTCCCCAGCAAAAAAAAATCCCCAAAAACTATAGTTTGTGCTTGCTAGTAACCAAGTTGTATACACAAGTTTTAATGCTGCTTAGACAACGATGATAAAGTTAGCTGATCAGAAATAAATATTATTTTCAAAAAATACTGAGTGTGTGTCTTCAAACAAAAATGAAGTTAAATCAGTTAGCTTAGACAGAGAAGTGACAAAAAGATTGAAGTCAAATAATTGTCAGACTTTAAACTCTGACTCAGTAAAGTTTCACTTTTTTTAATTTAACACAACTCAATGAAAATACTAAAGCACTACCTCACGACTATCATGCATCTGACACCAAGAAGAGAAAAGGCCACAAGCAGGTAGAACAAGCATATCAGGAAATGTTTTTATTAAAGATGACAAAATATATTAGTATAGTTTAGCCATGTGCTGCAGTTAATCCAGGCAGCAAAAGAGGTTTGCAAATAAATTAAAGTGCATAATTTAGAAAGTAAAACTACAAAACAGAAGCTGGTAATTGAAATCCTATCTTTTAGAAATGTAGCAGACTTTCAACTTAATCTCATTTAAGATTTTGAAATACATTCCTGAGCTTGTATGGATTAAAGAAATTCCACTGTCTTCATTTATAAACTCCCATAGGCTTGAAAATAATCACACTTAGAAACGAAACAGCATTCTAAAAGGTGCTTCTTAATCTGTCATTTTCACACACTCATTTTACAAATACAGTGAACATGTTTTTCCAAGTAACTACATCATTCTTTCAAATTAAATCCTTCTCACAGATAATATATGAATTCACTTTTAGGCAAGACAACCTCCTTAAAGTCAGTTTGTGAAATGCCATACCACTGCCACAACATTCCCTTTCCAGTTTGCCTCCCCAGTGCCCAAAAAGGCTAATACAACATCTGGATGTGATTTCTGCATTTCTGAGGTCCTATAAAAAGGGAACACAAGTCCAAAACCAACCAATCATCCAAACCAAACCAAACTCAAGACACCCTGAAAAACCTAAAGCTGTGTTGATTCCACAGCAAAACACTAATTAATTCAATGGGAAAAAAATCATTGTTCTAATAGCACAACAATATATATTACAGCAATATCCAAGGAAGATACTGACACTGACAAGAATATTCATAAGAATATAGTGCAGCAAAGATGTCTTACTTTTACAAGTCTCCTGGCTTTAAAGTCTTGTGTTCCTAGAAGAAGGCTAAAAATGTTGCTAGAATACACATTTGCTAGGGCAGAGAGGGACAGCATTGCAGCAGTGACACAGCACTAAAAATGAGGTTTCCAGAGACCTAGGTATCTCACTGGAATTTAACAACTGCAAAGACAGAACAATGGCATCCACGAGGGAGAATGGTGTGAGGATAATTACCAAGATTCTTGGGCTGTATGTCACTATGTTCTTACAGAAAAAATATACCAAAAAGAATCAAGAAATGAGGTACTAATGCAGTTGGTTCAACACTGCTTCCACCTGCTCAAATTTTTGCACCAAGCTCTTCATTAATTAATAGCATTAACTGGCTGTTAAGGACCAGGAGCAAAATCCTAACGCACAGTACTGTGGGTCAGGAAAGACACAGGACAGGGAAACAAGTAATACACTCAACATTTCTGAGCTCAGCTACATGAAATCTTGACCTTCTTATTCACTTGCCTCAGTTCTGAGTACACTGATATTTAGTTCTGTGCAGGATTAGTCTTTGAAAAATGGAAAATAATATATCATGAAAAAAATGCTACTTCATGTGACATTCAAGCATTAAAGGAAAAAAGTCCTGCCACTTTCTTTCAGAGATTTCAGTTTCTGCAGCTATTTCTCTTCCAACTTGTCAGTACTGTCATATAAATGAGTCAATAATGCAGTCAGTCACAATTAATGGGGACAGTATAAGAATCTTTCAAATACTTCTTGGTTTTCAGGTGATGAGGAACTAAAATGGTGATCAGGATAACGAAAGGAAAACTTTTTACTGCTTCATGTCCTTAATATGCTCAAATAAGGGCTGTTACTTACTATGAGTGAAATGCTGCAATGCCAAATTACCTTTAAAGAGAAAGGAAACATATCTGAGGAGCACTGTGAGTATGGCTTTCTTCAGACAGACCCTGAAAGGGTTACATGAATGCACCTGCTAGGGAAAACACACGAGAACAAAGACAAGCCACATTTTTCACCTTCCAAATCTCATTCCTTATATTTATATGTAATAATTTACATACAGCCTTTCTTCTGCTGAATACAAACTGTTCATGGACTCTGACACCTTGATTATGGCAGCACCTGCTAGCTCATCTTCCACATACAGAAGAGTTTGTCAGTATCGCTAATACAAACTCTTGTTTATTCAGTAGCTGACAAGTGGGCTGTAAAAATTTGCAGCTGGCAGTTATTTGTCAAAGAAGGACTCAATCTGGGAGGGATTTTCCTTTTTATTAGTAGTATTTTATTAAATTTAGTTTAATTCTCTCTGATTGGTTTCAGGTTCTAGGAGTGAGAAATGAACATTTACAGACAATTAGGTCTCAAGCCAGCAGAAAAATTGCTTTGACGGCTGCTGGCCCATAGAAGCTCCACAGCTGCAGAGACTATTCCTTATGCTACAAAAGGAGAGGAAGGACGTGCCTCCCCTTCTCCAACAGCTGCTGACTTCAACGTTAAGTATTCCCTTGTTGCTGCCTTCCTACAAGCAGAGTGGCACAGCTCCAGCATTAGGAGAGAGCTGTGGAATGACACAGCAGCCTCCTTTTCCTCAAGTTATTAAAGAAACGTTTTCCTATGACAACATCAACAAGGGAAGAAGTTTAAGAAATTGGCAACAAAGCAAATAACTTTTCTATCACACCACAGACTGGTGAAATGAGAAGGAAAGAAAGAATTAACCTTAATTCCAAAACACACGAGAATAAAAAAGATTCCTTTACAAAGGAGGGCACAGATGGAGAAGGCTGAAATCTACCACCCGTTACTCGGCCCGAGGCCGTTCCAGCTCCTGTAAGTTGAGGAATGCAATTCCAGAAACCGAGAGTGCCAAGTAGGTGAACAGGGCATCACTGCTTCTCCTCTTGCTGTTCTCCTTGCTTTGGAACAGCATTACCATTTCTCGCAGAAAGACTTCTGGCTTCTCTGATTAAGTTTCCTTCAGAGATTCATTAAATTGGGTTCTCAGTATCTGGTGAAATAACTCCCTGCATTTTCATGAGAAGAGCTGGGAGAGGGAAGGAAAGATTTTGTACAGTTGAGATGATAATAAAGGTTTGTAATGAGAAAACTACATACATGCAGGGATGGTTCTCAGAAACTTCCTGTAAGGGAGTAATGATCTTATTCTAAGGATGTACTTACAGTCACTACATGTAAAGAGAAACAGAATGCACTTGGAGAAACAAGGAAAAGTTTGCAGTCTTAAGATGCTCCTCAATTTATCACTCCAAATTTTTCATCCTTGGAAGACACTTCTAACCACTATAATATGGTCCAGCACTAGGACCACACATGTTACAGAAGCCTAGTGATAACATAATAAATCATTATCATTGGTCCCTTCACTATACTAATGTGAATGACATCAATCTACGTAAAAACTTCAAATTGGTATAAAAACCAACATGATTAAATCTCATTACTAATTCTTTCCCTTCAGGTAATTTATATTTTTGGTACAGTGTAGTCAAAAATCACCTTCATTAGACAAATATCAACAGTTCAATGTAAAAGTCAACCCCACAGCACCATTTCACCCATCGTACTTGCAGCAGCACAGAACTGCAAAAGGATTACAGTGAAATGCTTGAGGGCCTGGATTTCATACCTCAAGCCAAACTGTTATCCAAATATTCACAGTTTTCAGTAGGATCAGATGGTTTATTTTCAGATTCAGGGAGCTCCTGAGAGCTGTTACTTGTGTGCGCAGTTGTAGCACTGAGCCCTCTATGTCTTCCAAGGTCCTCAGTATGCACCACATCCACTGTGCTGTTATTTTGATTCCCTCTTTCATTTGGAATTTCACAGTCACTCTCTGAGGTTTCATCATTGTCTTTCAGGGCCTCAGTTTCAGCTGTTTGTTCATTCTCTGAGTTTGAGGGATCTGTAGGGTCAAATGGGTCAGGGCTGGAAAGTGGGAACTCTCCCTCAGATGAACCATTAGGCTCTGGTCCAACCACCGTGTCCTGCTCCCCTGCAGAAGTGCATGCTCTTTTCCCTTCCAGTTCTGCAACTGCCTGAGCTGTCAGCTTAATTATCTGACTTCCAAGTTTGTTTATTTCTTCTTCCTCGGAAGGTAGATGAGGTAATGAAGGATAAAAATGTTTATTTTGGTTTCTGTTAGTTAAGTTTGTTCCCTTTGGAGCCAGGGACTCACTTTCAACAGCACATGTTTCATCACGTTCTCCCTTCTGTTCTGCTGAAAGAGAAATGGAACAGCAAGATGCTCTAGTCAGTCACAGATATTTCTTATATATCTGACCTGAAGATCACACCTCCAGTGCCACAGAGATGTTTATCTCAGTAAGGAATGTCTAAGAGTGATTCCCTATCTCATTCCAAGATCATTTCTTAGATGATAAGGAATCAACGTTACCTTTCTTGCTGGATCTGGCCCTGTTTTGGAACCTGTCATTCCCTAACACTGACAACTCCAAAAGAGTCATATTTGATACCATACTGTAGAACAGCAGGGTCAGGTAAACCTTTTCAAAGGAATATCAGCACTGAGCTACAGAAATTTTTGGCACAGCTTAACATTAATCCCCACATCACTACCATTTTCAGGGGTTAACACAAGCTCCTTTATTTGGAGCTTTTCACAGGCTTTCATCCAATAATGAAATTTCATTATTGGTCCTGCAACACTTCTAACATAAAAGATTATTCTCATTTGGGTAACAGCATAAAACTAAGCAGCAGTGGAAGAATTTTAAATATACCATTATACCAAAAGGCAAACAATGAACAAAGCTTCAGAATAGAGAAAACAGCAATGTGTAAACAAACAGCTTTGGGAAAGAGAGAGAATTTGTCCTCATCTCAGCTAAGGACAAAAAGCCTCATTGAAAATTAAGTTTGCCAAGTCAAGTAAGAAAAATTAGGAAATGCCAGAAGTATGGCTGCTTAAAAGGACTCTTGTCATGCAGTTCTAGTACCTTTCAGTATATGAGCATTTACTCTATTTCTCCTGCAGGAATCTGCCTCATGCAATGCACAGGACAGCCTGGCTGCAAGGAGGGACCAGAGCTACACAATACTACTGTCTCTATCAGACCTGTCTCATTTATAATTTGGAGGCTGCTGAGTGAGTGAGACAAGGGTTGTCATGACAGGAATAGACACTCTTACTACCATTACGGAGGCCATACTCCAAATGCTACTCTGAAGAGCTGAAATTTAAGTCTGTGGAAAAGGCAGGGATAAATTAACTTTCAAAAGGTGATCACCCACTGGATCTAATCCTCATTAGCTGAGCACTCAGCTGGAAACCTAGGAGCTTGATTTGCAGTGCTGCTCTGCTTATGTTGTGTATCTGAACACATATTCAAAGTGCTTCAAAAAGAGATGGAAGTTATGTACCTCAAATTAACTCTCAAAATTAGCAAAGGACTCCAGCTCATTCTTTTTGCTCTTCAGTTTCCTCCCTCTACAGTGAATTAACACCATCACATCACCTTGCTGCAACTTTCTGAAGATAAATTGTTTCAAAGCACTGTATCACCAGGAAAAAAGTTTATAGAAAAACAGTACTTCTGTCTTCAGGGAATGCTTGAAATAGCACAGGCAATAGAGCAGGAACAATGCATTCAACAATGAAAAGAACCTGATTAGCTGTTCATTAGCAGCTGTGATGCTCAAGTACAATCGATGCCATGACACTATCCATCCTGTGCATTGGATACAGTGAGATCTGATGCCACAAGACAATCTTTAATTCATGTGATTGTACTATGTCATTATGCATTTTCACACTGGAAATGAACAGTATATCCTGCAGACTTCTTCCATCCAGCTTAACTGAAAAAATGACAAGTCTGGACTAAAACAGGCCTTGATGAGAACAGGGTGAGCAGACAGATTAGATTAAAAAAGCCTGAAAAAGCCCTCTGATTATCTGCAGATCTAGTTAGAGCAACATCTGATGTATTATAGGAAGTTCTCATAAAGAATGCATGTTAGTGAAAAGGCAAAAACATTTCCTGGACCAAACAGGCACCAAATATCCGTGGCACTATTTAAAGGACCAAAGCTGACCAACGTGACATCAGACCTAGCATTTAAAGAAATGTAAGAACCAATTGCTATTCTGCTTATCAACTGTTTTCACTCAACTGATCATCCAATTAAGAGGAAAACAAAAGCAGTTTTGTTTTTTTTTCTGAAATACTTTTAAGCCAAGGACATACTTGCTTGGTAAACAAAGGCAGATGAACACATTCCTATATTCTTCCAAGCTCTCCCACATTTTGGAGGTACACTGTATAGATGAAAAATTGCAATATGCACCAAGCTCTTCAAACTCAACAACAGACAGTCATTCTTTATGCAGTCACTCTCAGTCTATCACTCCCATATAATTCCTGACTGCAGAGAAGCTGCATGACTCCAAGGTGGCCCTACAGCTGAAAACATGCTACTTCCTTTCTAGGCTTCAAGGGAACAATGGTAGCCCCAAACATCCTCCAGAAAAAAGGATCTGAAGTACCAAAAGTTATTGTTGCTCCCCCTACTGATAAAAGCTATGGTGTTGCCTGTGCAGCTGGTAGTATATATGTGCTCTTCTACACCACTGAAAAGTTGGCCCAGCTTATTTCCACTATCACAGAGGTGAGTTTTGTCTCAATGCAGTTCTCACTGAAGGTTATCAGGCATTCTGGGCCACACAGAAACAGTAAAAAACAAGTTGACTGTACAGATAAAATAATAATTTATTAACCTACTCCAATTTCATGAAAGGATTTCTGTGACTGATCATGGCTCTGTTATGGGATGGCAAAGAGGAAAGATGGTGATGACCTCCTAGGAGCTGATTCTTCCCATGACTGCCACTGGCCTAATCCTTGTCTGCCTTCTCCTCTCCAAGTCTGTTTTCTTCTACTTTTCTCTTCCCCTCCTAGCTCCTTCCTTCTGCCCTGTATCACTTTGCTTGTCCAGTCTCTACACTCACTCTGCTCATTTCTCATCTACTTTTCAGTCTTTATCTCACATTGCTTTCACTATCAACATTTTGACTCCTCACTCCTGAGCTCTGACCTCTGCTCAGCCAGGTGCAGCTACCAACTCACATAGACTTCCTTCAACTCCATCAATCCCAATCTACTGTAGTCTTTCCATCACTGGAGAGTCCTGATACCAGCCTTCCTTTCCTCTCTGCTCCATATTTTGTTCCCTCTAGGTTTACATTATCTTAAAGGAATGGTGCATGCACAGTTTTACCAGCATTTACAAAGCAAGCTCAACGGAATAACTGGTTTGTTTTTCACTGTTTTTAGCAGATGAGATTTGAAAGTGAATAGTTTAGAATGGGGTGAAAATTCCAGCCCTTTTTCTCAGGGTGGAAGTGTTTTTCCCATATTTCAAATTCCTTTCAATTATAGATATACAAAATCCTTGCATGATAAAAAACAAAACAAAACAAAACAACACACCAAAAAAACCCCAAAACAAATAAACCCCAAAAATCTAAACCAAAACAAAACAAAAAACCACCACAAACAAGAACAACAAAACCACAACCAAAATCAAAAAAATCAAAACCAACCAACCAAGAAAAACCCCTCTCACAAAACCAAACAAAACCCAAACAGACAAAAAAAACCAAAACAAACCCCACAGCAAAACCCATAGAACAGTGATTTGGCTGACATTACGGAAACCAGCTGAAGTAGAAAGCACAGCACAGAAAGCTTCAGCACAGAGCCAAAATTTGGCAGTGTTACAAAGCAACAGAAACAGGGTCTGATGAGATTTGACAGGCAACTTTAATTGAAACTGTGATACCAACCTCACGTAGGACAAATATGTAAAGGAAAGAGCATAATGCCCCCAAGTAAATACTTTCAGTAACTGCAGATTTAATTAAAAATCAATGATTAAGCAGGCAAAAAATATTTATGAGTTACTATTACTCACCAGAGAACTGTTCACTACAGTTTGACTTTTTATCTGTAGCAAAAATATCAGCTGATCAACATTATAAAAAACAATCAGTCTGGCTGTCAAGTTTTATCAGATGATGACATGGATAATGAAGTCAAAATTAAGCCACAATCCATTTAGTTTCAGGACTAACAAATAAATTGTTTATAATGCTTCATGGTTAGCTGAGTAAGATCTGGGCATATCAAAATGTTATGCCCATTAAAGAACTTATCCAAATGCCATTAGGTAAATATAATAATCAATCTCCCAACCATTATGAAAAATGAAAAAAACCAAACCCAACAACAACAAAAGAACCCCAAACAAACAAACAAAAAAATCCAGGGTACCAGCAAAACACTGTCTTCTGCTATTGTCAAATAAAGTTCAGCTTGACTTTGGAGAGAAGTTAAAGCTTGCTATTGGGGAAGGATTTTCAAAAAAACACATGCAAGACTATAAAAAAGCAGTCAATTTATCTGGGAAAATGGGTCAGGTATTTCAATTTACCAGGCACAATCAGGAAACCTTTCATCTAGATATCAGCTATAATGCAGGAAAGTGCTAAGCCAGTTCCTACTTAAGAAATGCTTTCCTACTGTGCATTTTAACTGATGGAAAAAGAGCAGGAGGCAGTTACCTGTAGCATAGATGGCACAAAACTTCTCACATTATCAAGTTATCTGGCAGGAAAATTCTCTGAGATGTAAGACCTGATCCCTAGCCCCATGCAAACTATTCAGCAGTCATTTTGCAGTTGCTTTTTTTTGCTATTTGTACTGGGTCCACCTATCCATTTCACTTGCGGATGATTTATTCAGTCTCTGTAAGCACTGAGACTTTGCCTTCTGCTATCCCAGCATGAAAACTTACTACTTTTATTTGGAAAGAAATGAGTGCTCAACTCTCATCATACTCCTTACATTCCAGGTGCTCACCTTGTGCTTCAGTTTTCTGTGGCTTATCGGTAAATGTTAACAATGGCGACCTGGATCGCTGTGTAACAGGCAAGGCTGGATCGCTGAATGTTATAGTATCCTTTCCACCTGTAACAATCAAAAGTGTTAGAATCCTTAATTGACCAACTGCATCCACTGCCCACTAATTATATGCAAACATATCCTACATTTTCTTTTGCAATGTATTGAAAAGTACAAAAACATCTCAAATGATCCTTCAATAGCATGGAAAAAAATACTCTGTACCAGAGTATGTAAGTCAAATACAGAAAAGTCTATGTTTATACCCACACTACAAATAAAGGAGATATTCTGAAAGAAGACCAGGTACTGTATGTAACAAATTGTATTAGCAATTGGCATTCAATTTAGAATATTAATAATCAGATCATATCAAAAGTTTTACAAAGAGTAATGGATCATTTGCATGCTATTACCAGCAAGTGTTCAATACTGACTGCTTACTCTCTTATTACTCTGCCTCAATGAGGAGCCTGCTCATATCATGTGTATTTTTACACTGCAGACTCACGTTTGTATTTTCCTACAATGCTCCCTTAAAAAAAAATGTTAAAAGCTTAGCATAAGTAAGAACTGAGGGAGCAAACAGGTATACATTGCTGGGAAACAGGTATTTACATCTGAAATTTCAAAAAAAACATTTCTGAGCATTTTTGTTTTAAACCAAATGGAAAACAGCAATTTTCTATCTCTTTTGCAGACAAAACAGTGCAAGAAATTCTTCAGCTGAGGACTCTTCTGTAAATGCCTGGTCTTTATATATTTTAGTAATGCAGAAAGTAACACCTGCAGATCCTTTAGGAAGTCCTCTACTCTTAAGGATGCTCATGATTTTAGTGACTGACCCTACCTTAAACCTAGAAAGGAAATGGCAGGAAATGTGCAAGATCAGCTAAGCATGGTGTTTGTGGCCTCCAGAACAACTGCCAACCAGTAAGTAATGGCTGGGGAGGTGGCAAGCTACTGCTCTATTTATCTCCATAAGAAGGGACATTTATGTAACAGCTACTTCTCCCCTCTAAATCTGTTTGTACCTTTCACCTTAAGGCAACATCCTAAATCTAATCACCCATCCAAGACAAAGACTTTCAGAAGAGCACCAGGTCAGGAGGTACCTAGAATAAATCCAGCTCTGAGAAAGTTCTGGTATCTCCTAAGAAATAATGAAAGTCAAGCTGTTCCCAAGCAGACTAACTGGACTGCTCCAATCCCTAACTACCTTTCAAAGCACTGTCTCTAAAAACCTTGACTGTGACAGTATTAATGATATTTTTATATCGTTAACACATTGCGGTAGATGCTGCAGCAATATGAATACAATTAGTGCTTTTGAAACACGGATCTTGCCAAGCTTTGATCCCCCCCTGTCAAGGATGCATCAGAATTCTGCCTTCACCATAGCAAGTAATAAAAAAGTAATAGTAACTAGCAGCAAAGTGGAGAACACCCACAGCTGCATGGTAAAATTAAGAGGGGAAAAAAAACCCCAAACCCAAACCCAACCAACCAAAAACAAAAGGCAAAATCCAAAGGTTATTTCACAATGCAAGAGCACCTAGATGAGGGCACTTTCTTGTAACAGTGAAGGAATTTTGTATTAGAAGAACTAAATCATACAGGGAGCTAGTGGTATGAAATCACCCAACAGATATTCATACACTGTCCAAAATAGCCATATATGCCAAATGATATAAAAGAATCCAGCAGAGGAAGTAAAATTCAAAGATATGATGAACAAAAAAAATGGGGGAGGGGCTTTAGCAGGAAAGTAGAAAGCAGAGTCTTTCTTTTTCTTTTTGGAACAAAACAAAGTAGAGCCTGAGCTGAAGTCCCAAAAGATTGCAAGACAAGCTCCAAAAATGAAGCTTCTTGATTTCTAGCCAGCATTTACACAGTAAACACATTTTACTTTCACATTTTTCTGTGAAAAACAACTTTCAGAAAGGTAACAGAAATTAAAGCTAAGCTCTGTATTCACATACCTAAGTAAGAAATGTGGCCCAAAAGGTCCGATGCATATTTATTTATTAACAGTGACTTACATCCATTCATGAAGGAGGGACATGGGAGTATTGCTGCACTATATTCTGTGAATTATGATCTGAAGTTGGATTACACACAAGGGAATTTCACTTAGCTGCTGTGTAAGCTAAATTTTGTAACTTATATAGCTTTGTGTCCCTCTAATGAATTTGTCAAGGATTTTAGGGAAAAGCATAGAGATCTCAAAGTAAGCAAACAAGTTTTCATTAGCAGTAAACTCTTCATTTTATTTTCCAGGGCTGGATATCCTCTTATAATCCCTGCTGCACCCTACACCCCAGTAACTGGTTATACCCACAGCAGCTTCTGAGCCTACTAATTCTGCTTTGCCCCTACTCCATGCTGATTACTGCAAAGCAAGAGGCAGCACCGAAGCTTTCTTATCATCTCAGACAGAAAAACGCTGAGTCATGCTCAGCCTTTTCTTAGGCCTTTTTCTGGTAGAAATCTGGAATTTTCAGGAAAGGATAGATTTTTAAAAATACAGAATTACTTATCCAAGTGTGAGGAATAAAGTGGTGTTTACTGTGTACAGTTACTGAATACACTTAACATATTGTGCATGCATATTTGAAACACAATGCACCTAAGACAAAGCAAAGAATTAAATGCTTCTGAGAATGTCACATTCTCTGCTTCCTTCTCAAGGCAAGTAGGCTTAGAAAAACAAAATCAGAGCCAAACCTATGTCCAAGCTTGCTTTCTTTTCAGCAATGAGCCTCACAAGAAATTTAATTAAAGCTTGTTTTCCAAACAGGGGAAGCTAAAGTTTGTGGTAGGCAGAACTTCTACAGAAAATTAACTATGCTACCACTTTCACCATTTCAAAAGTTAAATATGCACTTCCTCTTGATTTAGCTTCCCTATAGTTCATTCATGCATTGCTCAGAAAGAAGATGACAAACATGTCAAGCTCTTTCTTCAATAGGATAAAGTTTATTAAAATAATTTACTAACACCATTTGGAAGATATTAATATCATGGTGATAGAGGATGTTATAAATGTTAGATGGACAATGATGTCTAAGTAGGAACATTAACTTCAGATTAAGAGCCTGCAATTTATAATGTGTGTTTCTTTCAGTGCTAGACTAAACATCCACTTTCATCTACGTATTTTTTCCAATGACAAGTTCAAATCACAATCATATAATATTTTTTTCCCCTCTGGATTTAAGACAGACTAGAAAAGACATTCTCATGTCCTGCCCCTCAGCCGATCCAGCATTCAGCTTCAGAGCCCACAGTGGTAGCTCCCACACTATTTGTTACACATTGCCGTTTTGGTCCCTTCCAACTCCTAACATTCTGTGATCTGTGATCTGTTTTATGGAGTGAAAGCTTTCCAAGCTCTGAAAAAGAAAACTGGTGACCCACCAGGTGTTGCAAGGCTCTTTCTGACCACCTTGGGACCACAAAGCACTTGGAAACAAAAGTGCACTCTTGATTTAAAAGGCAAGCAGCAAATCAACAAACCTCGAGGCCCAACAGAACTCGCAATCCAGTGTAAAACTCCTTTACAACTACTTAAGAACATCCTTTCTTACTATTCTCCTCAATGTAAATGAATTGTACTGTAAAACAGCCTGTATTTCTCTTGTGGTCATCTAACTCACTTGACTTAACATTTTGATCTGCCACATATAAAAAAGTTCAGATAACATTTCTGTTTCTTTACATGCAGTGACAATATTTAACATACTGCTAAAAATATACTTTAAGCAGAACCTACTCCCAAATCCCACTGAGACATTGTAGCTCAGGCCTTCAGGCAGCAAAAGGAAGGAAGGAAAGAGACAGTTGTTATTGTATAAACATTAATTTGAAGTTTTTACCTACACAGATGAACAACGGTGCAACAGTGCAACAAGTTCCCACTGTTCTGTGGTTTGTTGTTTGGGTGGGTTTTATAACACATTTTGCAAAGATTAGAAATGCTGCATTTATTAGTGTATGAATTTCATGGAACACTGTTTTTGGAAAAGAGCCTACAGTACCTTACACTGGTGAGTTTATGATGTGTGTTTGCACTAAGGTACGAAACCTCATTAGGAGGCTCTTAGACAAATATTTCACCTGCATCTTTTGGAAGATTGTGGGGAGGGACAAATGCACTAGGTACACTATGTATGATAGGGGATTAACTGAAGAGTAATCCGTGGAAATAAATTTGGGACCTTGAGTTCTAGAAAGTGTCAAGAAGAGAGTCAGTTCCAGAAAGGTGATAGAGAATGCCTATAATGGGCAAGCTAAGGTCGAAATACCTCACATCAGGCCAAACAATGCAACAGTACAGGTTTGTCACAAGGTCTCTTCAGCTTTGTCAAATATTTTCTTCTAGATGGAAAGGCTAGGTGGGAAAAACACAAGAGCCCAAAACCCAGAAGCCTAAACCACACTATCTCCCACCCTCAGCAGCACTGATAGGAAGCTGTAAACAACAAAGCCTAATGAGGCAAACACCAACAATGCAGTAGAATAATTTACAGTGGTTAAAGAAGACACAATTAGGTGTAATGGGAAGAAAAGAAGCAAAATGGAAACGTAAATTAAGTATTACATGTTTTCCTAACAGTGAGGTCTATTAGGAAGCAGATTAATCTCCCATTACTTGAGTAATTCAAAACGAAATACAATACTTAAGATGCTACAGGGAATAAGCTTGTTCTGGAGAGATGGACTAGAAAATTTAAGACCATTTACATTTCCAGTTTCTCAGAGTTTATGATTCTACAGAAGAACATTAAAAATACAATGATAAAATCCATGGAAGTTACAAGAAGCAACAAAAATAATAAATAAAATTTGTTGAAAACCATAATGGCCAATATCCTCCACAGAATTTTATACAACTGTTTAAATAAAATAGTTCCCTGTTTTTTTTGCCTGCAGATTATAGAGAAAATTCGATTATTTCCAGTATTTACAACTTCCCCCCCCCCGTATACTCTTAGAGTTTAAAAAGTGTAGTGATTTTTGGTTTCAACTTAACATTTATTAGAGATTTCTAATTTTGCAAATGTGCTGCTTAGCACTTTACATTTGCAAAGTAACTCTCATCAAAAAAGCTATTGCCAAACTTTTCTTAGATGCAAATAGATTCTTGAAAATTAAATAATACAAGATATTGTCTTGAATCTTTACTAACCTGGAAGACTCCATAAACCAGCAATTTCCAAAGTTCTTAATTTCTTTTCTAGTTCTGCCACTCGATTACCTAGAATCCTTTGGAAAAAGAAAACAAAAACAAAAGCCAGGAATAGTCAACTGAGATGAGATTCCTTGTTATACTAAGGTAACCAAGCCCACTTGCTTACACAACTACAGCTGAATTTTTAACTTAACTTTCTAACTGTTGCTAAAACCAGAAGGTAAAAGCTATGCAGACAAAATATGGAAAACTCACAGCAACATCCAGATTGATTTTGATGCTCTAAGGCACAATTTTGGCCTAACCTGTTATGTGCAGAGGCTTCTCCATCGTGAAGATTGCTTAACCTGGCAAGGAATAGCTTTGCCACTACATCTTTTCTTTTAGTGCTGAACTCTGTTTTCTACTTTACTAAAAAGCTTTAAAATTCTTTAGTGCTTTTATCACCCACTCTCAGTTTTCACTGCATTTCGTGGGTCATCTCTTCTTTTGTATCTGATTCCTACACAAATACTATTTGCAGCTAGCTTTCCCGCAGGATTTAACTTTTAGTCTTAATTCTCTCCTCAGATCAAATAAGAGATTTCTGTCTTGCAAAGAAAGCTCTTTTTTCCAAAAGAATTTTTAAAGTGTTTCTCTTACAGGCACAGCAAGTCTCCTAGAGTTATAAGTCTTTAAATAAATCCCAAACAATACTCAAAAGAGTGAGGAAATGAGATGAGGCAGCAATTCTGAACATGACAGCAGACATAATGGACAGCAAGTTTTACTCATCAAATTACAGCAACAGGATAAGTCAGTTAAACTTGAACTGAATGCTGCAAAGTAGGGTATCACAACAGAGAGGCAACAGTATCTTCCCATGCTCACCAGAGCTGTGTAACAGAGCACTGTGTGCTCTCCAGGGAGGGTTTTAAGCTGCAGACATTCGAGTATAGTGTCATTAATTACAAAAAGATAGAATCTGGGGAGGACATGAAGAGAGCAAACCCAACAAATACCAAAGGGTCTAGAAAAACTGATTAACAAGGAATAAGTATTTTTGAAATCTCTACTGTGAGAGCTTTGCCAGGGCACAAAAAAAGCCTGTTAAGTATTTCACGGATTACGAAAAATATCACTATGAGAGGGAGAATGTAAAAGAGAAAGAGAAAGCTTATATCAAAGGAAGGTACAAGAGTCTGTATCAACTAAAAACCAGTCCACCACATTCCTAAGCAGAAGAGAGAAGACATTTTTATTTCCCCCTTGAAACTCATTAATCAAATAGGTTACCCAAGTTATGATGGATCTATTACCATCTTCTCCAATTACAACTAAAATTGTTCAAGTCTAGATTTCACTTGCAGAATACTTTCATCTGGTATGAGAGACTCAGCCTTAATAACTCTATTTTCATACCCTATTGTATAGTGGCCTGACGTCCAACAACTGCACTCTGCAGTACAAAGCAACAGGTTGTGGAGAAAGGCACAGAGCAACTTTAAAGAAGCTCATGCGCAGAAAGTCTACTCCCACCTCCTTGTCTAAGGCCCCACCACGACTCAGTTGAAGGATCTGGAGGTACCCTGGCTTAGAGAAGCAGGGAACAGACATAGACGATGCAAGACTTGTGCATCACGTTAGCTCAGCCAGGGAGTCTACAAAACAACACTGATTTGGCTCAAGATTATCACAACAAGGGGTCACAGGTTTAGTGCTTCTGCCAGGAAAAGAAAAGATCCTTACTATTTTCATAAGTAGTTCATCAGTAGTTCCAGGGCAGAAAAGGGGGGGAAGGATACTGCCCTCCTTGTTTGCTAGCCCTATCACAGAAATAAACTCAAGCCTCTGTCTCAGGTTCAGTTATTGCTACAGCTCTTGTTATTCAGACAACAATAGCAAAGCCACTTCTTTCTTGCTTCTCTTAAATTTTACCATTCACTTATCAGCTGTATCACACTATATTTAAAGGTTTTGGAGAAATTCTATCCTGATAATTCCTACTGGATCCTCAGAAGAGGCACTGAGATATTATTTTAACCTTTGCTGCAGGTTCTCAAATGAAAAGATCATTCTGCAGCTCTGGACAATGGTTGGCAAAGAGAGAGGACAATACTTAATCCTGCTCCTTTCATTCACGAAGAGAGCAAGACACATTCAGTGATGAGTATGATTCTAGTTTGCTTCAAACCACATTATCTGAAGACATGTGAGAAATGAACCCTACAGAAAGCTGCAAGTTCTTACAGATGCATTTTTTGAAAAATAAAAAAATAAAAATGTGTAAGCAATCATGAACACAGCATGGTTTATCCCATTCCATCCTTTCCCCGAGACCTCCAGATATTTTGCCACCTCCATAGGAGCTGTGGGAAGACTGAGCTGTGGTGGCCTGGAATAACAGGTCTTTTTAAAGGGGCTTCACAGGTTGTAGTATCAGATTCTCTGATCTACTTTCCTATCTCTAGCCATAGTAGACCAGATTCTCTGACTAAAACAGAAGGATCATACCATGGACAAAGGTGCAGACAGCTATTTCCATTGTCCTCTGGTCATATGTCTAAAGCAACAAGGCAGTTAGTCTAAACCTCCCTCAGTATAAGGCTTTCCAGAAATCTGTTGATCATGTAACAGCAGCAATGCTTCCACCTAAACTGAGAAGCTCCCTTCTGGCTCTCACATGCTTCCCAACACACATGGCCACAGTCTGAGGGAGCTGTGCTGATGTACAGCACATGAGCTGTGTCCTCACTTCCAACTTTGATCTTCCTACAGAAGACACACCCTCATACATATACAATCACCAGCATCTGTAAATAGGGTCTATCATGGTCTCACAGCTAGTTCTAGACACCACATGCAAGTACTGACTCAGTTACAGACTGATACAATCCTTTCTGTAATTTTGGTGTTGACCAGGCTTGTCCGAGTTAGAAATGTCAAAACCTGCTCAGCATGTCTAAGCAGTACAGCAGCTTCTACACTGATATGGCTTGCATGGGTGCTGCCAATTTCAGGAACCAATTGCACCAAAAAAATAATAAACAGTTTATTCCTACCAGAAGAAAAGATTTTTACTGACTTGGTAGGCAGGGTTAAGACTGTTTATTTCTGCATTTAGGTAACTATTTAATCTCACATGTTATTGAATGAGAATTAATTCACAAGTGCCTTTTCAAATTAAACTAATGTGCTTGGGGGGAAAAACATGTAACATTACTTCAACTTAGCAGCAGCTAGCAATCACCTGGAGAATTTTCTGTTTTCTTCTCAAACAACTACTTTTTTTTTTAAAAAAAAAAAAAGAGTGGGGCTAAAAAAATAAAGGCTGGATTTTGCCTACTTTTTCCTAGGCACATACTCCCACAGCTCATTTTATCATGCCACATACTTAGAAAAGCAGCAATAATAACAGTGTGTCTGTTCCACGAGCAAGTGGCAATGGGTATTTTTAAAGAGTATAACAGCAGAAAGTCAACTTCAACAGCACATCCAAATTCTAATCTCTGTAAAGAAATCCACTGTCTTCTTATTGCTTCAGTTAATCAGAAAGCAAATCTACCAGTCTGCTATTGTAAAATTATATAGCCATATATCAATCTGCAAGCAAAAAAGAGGTTTTGATTTTAGAGTAGGTTAACTGTTTGGAGGAAAATAAGTTCATACAGTCTGAAAAGCCTCATTTACTGATAATAGTCACTAATATTTCAATTTTCTATCAAATACCAAAAGCAGAACTTCATATCTGAATGAAGCAACCACCCCAAAATCTCACATTTTTTACCCATTAAATCTCACTTTCTTCACACAACAATCTCAATGAGTAACTGTGCCCTTCAAACATGCTCTTTGCCCAGCAAGAGGCAAGCAAACAGGGCAGAGGGGCAAAGATGACTTCTATCTTCTGATTTACGTGAAACCTTCTGTTATTACAATGGATGGAGAATGAATGGAGAAACATCTTCAACAAAAGAATGCATCTTCTATTAATACCAGTTTGCGGACCTTTCTGATTTACTTATCCACTTACTTTACTCTCACCTCTAAACTTCCCTTACAGCTGAGCAGTTTATTCCCCATTTTCAGAAGTCAGTAGTCTTTACTCCTAACTTTCTACATCACAAATAAGTGCCCTAACAACCAGCTCCTCCACCTCAAATAAAGGATGTTTTTGTCCCAGATGTCCTACCTGCATTTCTGTTTTACACTTTAACTCTTTTGTGTCTGAGGTGTTCCTACTTGAAGTAGTTCCCATTCCTCCCAGATCCTTAAAAGCTTATTTAACCTAACTAAAGCCAAAGGTGACAAAAAGAATGAGCATACCACATTGGAGTGTTGCTGAGGCTCCTCACTCAACTTGCCCAGCATTTATCTTTCTTTTTTCTCCTCTCTGAAGAATCCTAAACTGGATACAATACTCTAGCTTTGAGCATACTCCTGACTTGGAAGAGGTATGCACTGTGACCTCCCACTAAGACCTGATCTTCTATTGGGCATAAAACACTAGTTTGTGCATGCATTGAGACTCTACTCCCATTGCTACATATGACCAGTTCGGCACACAGACAAAAGAATTGTATCTTCTTGAAAGGCTTATCTCCAGAAAACACATACTCAATAGCAGAAAGTAAAGACAGTGGAATCACAAAATAAAGCCATCATTGCAATTATACATTTGAGAGAAGCAAGAGCCTACCTGTGATCAAAGAGAGATACAAAATTCAGAAAAAAGTTTGCCATAGTTATAGGCAACACTATGCAAGTTAGAACTCCAGGGAATTACAGTGTAAAAGGCAAAGGTTGGTTATACCTGCAACAACAAAAGTTGTTCTCTGGACGTTTTCCTTCTGATGTTAGCAGTAAGAAGCGAGCAAGCAGGTGTTAGCCCTTCATTAGCACTGCTCATTGCAGGAGCTCCTCTTGCATTACATGACACACTTAAAGACATGAATTGACTGAACTGCCATCAGTTAGATCTGGCCTATATTTTCACAGCTTTAGTCTCATTTAGCTGATTAGGCATCTGCTTTCTCACGAGTATTAAAAGTGGCTATAAACTGCTCCTCCACGTCTATTGCTACATCACTGAGACTATGCAATGGAGTCTGCCTAGTATCAGAGTTATCAATTTTCAAAATGAATCGTCTATTCTAGTGTCATACAGTTTACTTTAGTACTACTCTTTCATGAAAGATGTCTGCCTGTTTCTGGCATCTGGTCCTGATGTG
Organism: Galbula dea; assembly: GCA_013399015.1. Classification (NCBI taxonomy): domain Eukaryota; kingdom Metazoa; phylum Chordata; class Aves; order Piciformes; family Galbulidae; genus Galbula; species Galbula dea. Next base: position 525,749 of record VWZX01003572.1, read on the forward strand.
CTTTTGAGAAGCCTGAATAACCTCTGATTACCAGTAGTGACTCAGTGTTAGGAAACGAGACAAAAAAAAAAAAAAAAAAAAAAAAAAAAAAAAAAAAAGAAAAAAAAAAATGAGCACAGAATCAAGGAACACTTCCTAGCTCTGATTGACATACACTATATAAGGACAATAATATCAGAATGTCAGAAAATGTGTTAAAAATTATTATATTCTACCATGATAGTAGCTGTGCATGACAAAAAGAATTCTACTGATGAGTAGGACAGCTAGGAGTAAACAAATCCTCCTTGACAGTTCAGTTGAGGTTTTTTTTTTAAATCATATAGTAGTAATCCAACAGTGTTTATCTCCTACAACTTTTGGCAAAGTAACAATAGGAGCAACAGCTATCATTTGTATGATGCACAGACAGCTACCCTGTGACAAATGTTACACTAAATCTTTTTGCTCCTTTCCTAGCTGCAACATTTACTACTCCTACCCATGCTCATTAGCAAATTCCTACTTTAACAACCATTTATCACATACCTTCTCCTCCAGTTCAAGTGTGTCCTTCCTCCTGGCAGCTTTTCTTTAGCTCTCCCTAAATATCATCTTCTACAAGTGTCCTGTGTTATTATGGTTTGTCTGAGCAGCAAACCAATCCCTACCTAGCAGAGGCAGATAGGTCTCTGTCAGCCTCAGACTTTACTTTGAAAAGTGATTTTTCTTTAAACACACACCTGATTTTAAAACCCAAAGAACCCACCAGTAACAATGACAGTGAATTACCTGTGAAAATGGACCTGTCCTCCCACTTCCCTGAAACTACCCCAAAACCATGACTTTTGCATAGCTTGTTAAGTTCTGTTTTACTTAGAAGTCATGCTACCTACTTGTTGGTTTGCCTTTGGTGTTGTATGACCATGTTTTTTTCATGGATAGTTTCCAGCAATGCAGTGGCCAGTGATTTGAGATCTGAAATGGACTGAGGTGTGGCTGGTAGGCTACATCCATGATCCTCCGACAACAGCTCTTGGACTAAAATGTTAAAAACACAAATGAGTTTTGGCATCTCATGCACAGAGATGTGACACAAACATTTACTTACCATTAAAGAACTATTCTCATTACTTAAACAAATACACATTTTTTTCCATTGATTAACAAACAAAGCTAAATGACCAGAAATACAATTTTTAGCTGGCATTAAGATGGAGGCTTTCTAAACTGATTGTTATTCCACAGCAATTGCCAGAACAAGTATGGGCAGACACATCTTATGTTAACTTAATTCTACTTTTGGAAAACTATTTTTGTTCAGAAGAAAACAAAGTCATGCTTCTACATTCTTTTTTCAGAAAAAATCAGTCATTTCTCTTCCACTCACATTAAAACACAAACCCACAAGGAAGCTTTTATATTATTTTTTCAAATTATTATATCCATCAGGTTATTTAACACTGATGTGAAAATACAGCCACACTAACTTCTCCTCTGCAGCTTAGAGCCCGTACCTCTCAAGTACCTCAGGAAGTTTACTACTATCCACTTCTGTAACTAGAATCTGGATCTCTTTACCTCTATATATCTATATAAAGAGATATCTGTATGCAAGTACATGGAGAAGAGGACAGAAGAAAAGTCAAAACCAGAAAAGTGAGTTTCAACTTATCATGACAAATATTACTGGGCTTGTTTGTGTGTGTGTGAATATACCAACACCTAAATAGTAGTGCCATGTACAATCTTTGGCTCAAAGAATTTTCTCTTCCCCTTTCTTTCCTAATCTTAATATTTTCTTTGAAGGGGGAAAAAAGAGATTACTCCATTTTGCTGCTCATGAAGAAACATGGGACAAAAGGATTCCTTGCAAAACATCTGAATGTAAAAGCTTCTGAGAACAGCAGCAGAAAACCTGACTTAGAGCCCCTCCTCTACCACTCAGTCTATTCTCCATTGGAATATGAATTGTGATTGCCATTGTTAGCAGAGCAAAGAGATGAATAAAGAAGCGATTTGTCAGGGTCAAAGCTGCACAGGGGTTTAGAGATTAAAAAAACTAAAATTGATAAAACTGACAGAGCAGAGAATGAATAGCAAAAGAGTAACAAAAGGAGAAGCAGTACTCAAGAGGCAAATTTTATATTGTCAAGTCATCTGAGAAAAGGATAAAAATTAGCACATAATAATAAACAGGAAAGAGAAGAAAGATGTTGATTTGGTTGGTGAAAAGGGTTACTGAAATTAAGAGGTAAGATGGAAGGAATTCAATGAGATATGCAACACCATGCTGTGTTTATGTAATACCTTGCTTTGCAGACAGGACTCCAGTCAGAGCACTGCTACTGGATCTACTGTGAGTCTTTGAATTTTTTCGTCTCTCCAATGCATTCTAAGGAAACAACAAACACCTTATTTAGAAAAACAGCAGCCAACAGATCCTTTCATTGCGAGTATCGAATCTGGAACTTTGGATTTTGTTCACAGAACAACACTGCAGGACCTGGAGCCCATAGTAGCCTATGACTCTTTTGGGAGCATTATTCTCCAGCCAGACAGTCTTTGCAATGTTGGAAAGACTCATTCTGTCTCACAGCAATGACTGTATTGTAGTCTCTCCCACATGCTTCCCCCGATGCATTTTGAAGACTTGCCTATTTTTTTTAAATAATCTGCTGAGTGTCAGCAAAGATACTGCAGTATCCTCTAGAGAATAACAGTTAGGAACAAAATCAGACTTCACAGCATTTCTTTGGATAGCCTTCAAATGGAAAGCCCAAATCCCTCTAACAGAGCTTCTAGAGCCCTTTTAGTGGCTAATACTGATTTCCAGGAATAAACAGCAGAATGATCCTGCTACAGGTGTTTAGCTGTTCCAAAACAACCACAGTTCTGTGAAACCCACCAGACCACCAAAATGCTCAGTTCTCACCCATAAACTAACTGGGACTCTGAGAGACCCAAGTCTCTGTCTACGAACAGACACTGAAACAACCTTTGTACTTGGAAGAGCTTTACTCATGCACAAAAAACAATTAGTGCTGTGACTGCTTCATAGTGACTTAAACAGTTAAGAAATCCTGTTGACAGTCCTAAGATAACTCTCTTCATGCCCTGACAAGCAGCCCTCCCCTCGCACACCCCAAAATCACTGGCAGAAGGAAATACAGTGCTTGACTTCAGGGAAGAGCAAGAACATTTTGCCCACAGGATTCAGTCCTGAATTAACACAGAAATGAAATAAAATGAAGACTTAGCAATCATTAAGACACATGAAGAAACAGTGCAGCCACTAGAGAACAGGGAGACACAACCTGCTTGTCACCACAACACAGCCGTGCACTGTGTGACCTGCTACTTCTCACCTACCCAGCAGGCTGAAATGCTGATCATTCCCCTCAGCAGGGAGAGGGTTCCCCACAGAACTTTAAAAAAGGTATTTAATTAATTTTTCAAAATACTCTTAATGGGTATTCCCTTGTAGCACATCAGCTAAGAAGCCTACAAGGAAGACTGAGAATGTAATATGTATACAAACTAGTATGATCAGAATGGTAATGGATTTTTCTTTGAAGATACAATTTTGTTCTTTAAATGCATATGAACATGAGAACGAACAATAACCTCTATGAACAATGAAGTACAGTTTAGATGATACACTGAGAGGATCTTACCTTGTATTTAGTAATACTAGACTTAAGAAGGTTGACTTCCTCTTGAAGTTGTTTTAATCTCTCTTGAAGATACCTGAAAAAGAAACATAATCCTTTACTTCATGTTACCTTCAAGTACTGCCTCAAGCACTCCTCTATACTATTTGGCATGTCCTCTCTTTGAACTACTGAGAGGTTTTTTCCCTCTGCAGTTCTGTGAGGGATAAAATAACAAAATCTTACTGCTCTTGACCCCATAAAACTTTAAGTAGGGAAACAAATTGCATCAGAAAAGGAGGCTGCCCTTCTGTTAGATTTGTCAAGCACGCTGCGCAGCCATTTTATATCAGTCCTCAGTTGTTTGGGGTTTTTTTTGGCGGGGGGGGGGAGCTAAAAGGATATATTTATGTCTTGAGGAAACAGTCAAGAAGCATTTACTTGTGTCCTCTGTACTTGAAGGTCTGTGAGATGGACACATAAGATTTGTATATATGTCAACATAAGACTCAACTATGCAGAACTTTTGCATTGCAATATCCATCACTTACATGGCACTTCTCATTACAAAGCAATCACAAAGCAGAAAATTTAACAGTATAGTTGAAAAATGGTATACAGTTAACTGAAACAGTACAGTTGTTCTTAATAGAGTTTATTCATTTGGACTAGATGGTTATTTCCACATAGGAAAATATCTTTTTCATGTATAAAGGGTTTATAAAATATCCTCTTTCATGTAGTGCAACTGGAGCTGTATTACCGTTTGTGACAATTTAACTACATTAGAGAAAAAGTCATATCGTTGTCAGGGAAGCAGGGGGCTTCACCCAGTACAGAACTCTGGAGGCCGTGCAAAACAGAAGAAAACCCAGAGTTGCTGGGAGGAAGCAATGCCTTTGATATTACACTTCCCTAGCTGAAGCATAAGTCTCTGTAAATGGAAAGTGTCTTACAAGATCTACTTCACTTGAAGGTAATTGTTGACATTAAGGGAGGTACCTGCCACGGCTCTGTCAGTGACTCTCTGTTGTCCTTAGCAGAGAACGTAAAACACATTCTTTTCCCAAGGAAGTGGAAAAAATATCTACATGGGTGATTTCACCAGCAACTTTTGCTGGCAAATAACTCCATGTTGACAGTCTCTCCCTGTGGTGAGAATTATGTCCAAAACTGTTAACTCAGGGAACTCAAAGTCCCTGTTTCCAATCCAAGATTAGCCCATTACAGCTCTGTATGAGTTTCTGAAGACACCAGTTTTTGCTTTTGGTGCCATACAGTGATGGGAATAAAAAGATCTGAACTTCTCTTCATTTTTTCTTGTTTAGCTCTATTTGGGAATATCACTGACATCTCTGTAGCCAAATAAAATATTGGTGATTTCCTCCACCCTGACTTTCTCAACAGTATCTGATGGTTAGCTACACTACAAACAAAAGAGGCACAAAAAAAATACCAAAATCTCTTAACATATATTCTTGGACATATTTTCTTTAAAGTTTTGTTGTGACTGACTTCCTGATGCTCCTGTTAAAGCAAAATACTGCTCGTTCTAAGGAAACAGTAATGTTTGCTGTGCACTTACCTGTTCTCCATACACAGAGCATCTACATCGATGATACGATTTTCATGCCCTCCTAAGACATGATTAAGTTCTTGGTTTAGTCGGTCAGACTTATCTTGGTAAAAAGACCTTTCCTCTTTCACATCCTGCAACTCATCCAGTGCAGCCTGGAGATCATATCTCAGAGCCTCAATCTGAGAAGAAAGGAGAGTTGTATGACTATTTTGAAGTTTAAACAAAAAAGTTACATAGCATCCAAATTGAAAATAGCAATGAGCACTGCATGTCTGAACAAGACGGATTTTAGACAGTCAAAAGTCTTTCCAAACATCATAACCCTCAGCATTTAAATTCTATTTTGGTATTATTTCAGTAATTTGAAGTTAAGTAGCTTTAGCAGTTAGACTTGTTTTACAACATTTCTAGACAATAACTAAAATGTAACAACACGAAAAGAAACCTTAATCCATGCTATAATTCTGCTACAAACAGATTAAGATGGTTCTAGCATATAGTTTCTAGGAGTCCAGGAATTAATTCAACTGAGTAAGAATTTGGCAAATTGGAGGATGAAGACAAAGTCTGTAAGGGGGAATTTATACTAATTATGGGAATTTATGGGAAATAGGAAGAAGAATTGAGAAAAAGTACAGAGTAAGCCAGCACAGAGTTGACAGGGTGAGCTTTCCTGTTAAGAGAAATGGAGAAGGAGTCCAGTATGAAAGATACTCAACTATAGAGCTTCAAACTTCAAAGGAGAGGAAAAGGAGAGCGTGAGAAGTTTGCAACGAGTTGAGAAGTCTCCAATGGCACCTCAAAAAATCCTGTTAAGCCAGGAAGGACAACAGAAGATCATGTGAAAAGAGGGCAGGTGATGAACAGAGAGAGCATGAGCTTGGGAACAGAGATAACAGAGAGAGAATCACATTGGAAGAAGACCAAGTGCAGTTAGCAGTCTTTCTGGTGAGTTAAAGTAGCACAGCACTCGAGTGAAGACTGAAATACAAGAAAAACACACCTCTTTCTGGATCACAGAATGGCTCGTTCAGGGTGGAACTGACATTAGTAGGAATGAGTGTGGAAACAAGAGAGAGCACAAACCCTCAAAATTGTCCATAATGCTATGCATCAGTATCAGGGAAAGAGTCTGACAAATTGGACGCTGCATGGTAGATAGTACTAACATAAACTTGAGGTAGGAAAAAGTGATTTGATGTAAGAATTTTTCAAAAGAGGCGAAGAAACAGCTAAGAGGTAGGAGGAAGGGGAGACTAACACCACTTCTACATAAAATTTGAATAGAAAGTATCTTTAGGAGATGCATCAACTATCACATACTGTGTTGAATACCTGTAACAGCTTTCACTAAAGAGACTTTTCCACTGACACTCATTAACATTCAATTGGCACAAGTTGCTGCGGCACATTATAAAAGAGGAGGATCAATAATCTAGAGAGGGAATTCCTGAGATTAGGAAACTCACTCTAACCAGGTATGCATGTTTAAGTTAGTGCTCAGTAAGAACTATTTAATTAAAAATCTCAATACCTTCACCACTATTTGCAATGTTAATCAGCTACCAGCCCTGCAAACACAACAGAAGCAGTCATTCACTTGCTACTGCACTAGCTCTGCAAAACATGACAGTATGTGCTCCTTTGGTTATTACTTGTTCTCTAGCCTTCTCCAATTGTTGAACAAGGTCCTCCCGTTCATGTGCTGCAAAGTGGCGAGCTCCAACTTCATCATCTCCAAGTCTTTGCTTTGCTATTGTCATTCGAAGGAGCTGCAATTACAAAAACAGATTTGGTAAGTGAGAGAATATAGGAGGTAGCATCAAAGTACATCTGCATTAGAAAGAGCAAAGCTGTCATATATTTAATCTCTTCAGCACCCTGACAATGCCTGAGGTTGTCTGATCTTGGAAGCTAAGCAGTGTCGGGCCCGGTTAGTACTTTGATAGGAGACTGCTTGGGAATACCAGGTGGTGTAGGCTTTCCTGCTGTGCAGGGGGGTTGGACTAGATGATCTTTCGAGGTCCCTTCCAACTCCTAGCATTCTGTGATTCCAGGCCAAACAGCTGGTATTATTTAAACCAGAAGGAGTTTTCTGAACTAAGAGCTCAGTCTTGTTCTCATCAAAAAACTCCAGTCAACAGGAGCTGAATTAAGACCCTGGAACAACAGTCACACCATGCAAATGATGAAAGACCAAGTAAACACAAACACGTGGTCAAAGCTTTTCAGGAGTGACAGGAACTAATTCAGACTAAAACTAGAGAATTCTCAGAAAGCCATTTTCATAAGTACATTTTAAAATTCTCTGCAGCAGAGAACTCTTCCTAGTTAAGAATAAAAAGGCATGAAGTAGCTTGCTCAGCTTCGTTTTACCTATACCACTTCTGCATCAGGGTAGAATTTGCATTAACAGCTGCTAATACATTTGCTTGTGCATTATTTTCATCATGTACTCACTAAGTTAATTCATGTTAAAAACAAAATAACAGGCCAACAACAAAACGACTTGGCCAAAATGCTAACAGTTAATGAATTTAGGAGTGTTGTAACTGCCTAAAACAGTCTGACTTGACAAATATCCAAAGCTAAAAGCAACTACCTTTCAAGAATCATGGAGTACTGAAATAACAGCCTATAAGGCATTCAGCATTTACAGTGCTTTATGCTGAGTACTACCAGGCAAAGGCGTTGCCTCCCCATGGCCTCATTTGTAGGAGTGCCACAGAGACTAGAGAAACCCACCACAATAATCAGACTGACCTTCTCCATATCTTTGATTGCACCAAGGAGTTAATGTGCATCATTATATTGCAGAGTTAGAAAAAAAAAAAAATCAATCTCCTGAAGTAGAAGATTGTACATTAAAATCTATCTTTGGTATTTATGGGACGCCAGTTGCCATAGCTGCAATGTGCCAATTAAAATCCTGCTGATGCAAGACATACTACCAAAATCATCCTCTCCACTTATTTCAGCTTCAGTTCAGTGCAACTCACTGAAGCTAGTACAACTTGTTCTGATAAGCAGTTCACTTGTTCAGGGGAAGCACGCCCCCAAAAGTAACTGATTTTGGGAAACTACATTTCCCTACCCCACAGGGAAAGTACAAACTACCAGACAGGCAGTAAGGCTGAATGGATCCTAGGAGATATAATTCCTATTAATTTCTTCATCAAAACGTGTAAGTCAAAAAGGCAACTAGTAAATTCTGGAGTGACTTCATAGTTATGGGACTGGTAAAAATGCTAAAAGGCCAATGAACAAAAGGCATGGTAATGTGATTTAATTCAGTTAATTTAATTTCTAGAGTCTCTCTCTAAGTTAGAAAGGCAGTAAGAAACAAATATAGTAACATTTTGAGAACTCAGTCTAGTTCAGAAAAACTGGGAAAGGGAAGGGGAATCGCACTTTACCAATGCCTCCAACACCTGCAGCAGAGCCAAACTATGTTACACTTGGCAACCAGGCTGGGAGATGGATTAGAGCTGTGACTCATGCACTATGACCAACTCTCCTCCAGCCTGGGAGGGGGTGAGGCATAAGTTGCAATTTTAACTGCAAGCAATTATTACCTGCAAGGTCAGTCTGCCAATAAAAGAAGAACTCTTTATTTGCTACTAATTTTGAGGGAAAAAAATATGTATTAAGCCTTACAAAAATAACACTTCAGAAATTCAGCCAGTAAAAGCAGCATTATAAACCTACATAAAATAAAATAAAATACCAATCCATAAAACGACAGCATGCTTCTTCCAGACAGTTGGCCATTCAGAGAGTTGACAGGGCAGAACAGGCCAAGTCCTTTAATTCTGCACTGAGAATGTCTCATGAGGCAGCACCACCTGCTATAAAATTCTTCCCTGAAAATGCTGTGACCCAGAGAGACACTAAGTGTTATGCCAGAGGGTTAAGGGTTTATTTCATATATTAGTGTTTTGTTATAAACTTTATACACCTGCCCTCTGGCTGCTCTATTTTTATTTCTGTCATTTAGAAATCACGGAGGAAAGAACTGCTTAACTTCATTTTGCAGCTAGAGAATAGGTTAACACTCCCCCTCCAGATTCTGTAAACAGCATCTACAGCAGAGCAGATTTAAATTAATGGCAACTTACCAAAGATAGCTCCTGTTTGTCAAGAGCCCATAGATTGTTAACCAAAACAATCCAGTGCTGCAAGCCACTAGTCTTTATTATTTTAATATCACAGATTTTTCTTAATCAGTGTCAGCTCAAATTATTTATTAAGTAGCAACTCTGTAGCAGCCTCACAGAATCACACAGAATCACAGAATCATTATGGTTGGAAAGAACCCTCAAGATCATCTAGTCCAACCGATAGCCCTACACTACTCTTACCCCTAAATCATCCCCTGAAGAAACACATCTATCCTCTTCTTAAAAACCTCCAGGGATGGTGACTCCACCACCTCCCTGGGCAGCCTATTCCAATATCTAACCACTCTTTCAGTAAAGAAATTCAATACAGGCTTCACTGTAATAACTGCTGTGGAGGGCTAGGAGCCCGTGCCAAAGCTGTGCACTCCTGATTATTGACAAAACATGGAGAAGGAAAAGGGAAACAAGTAAAACCAGTAAATTCTTCATGGAAGGCAGAAACCATCATGTTTAGCTGCAGGCACTGACAGCAATTGTCTTCACCACGTTGCCCAAATCTTAAAAAATGTACAGGAAGTATGCAGATTTACTACCTTAAGTCCCAGTTCTGCCAAACCATCTGCACACATTTAACATTTTGCACTGTTGCTGCAGGAATGGTTGTCTACCTTATAATAACAACGAACTGCCAGTAACACTGCAGCCACTGTTTTCTACACATCTTCCTCTTGCTTTGCACTGCCCTTAAGGGCTTACAAAATCATTTATTTGCCTGGGCAGGAACTCAGGTGAAGGCCACCGAGTCATCTAGTCTTTCAGAAGCCTCCAGTTTTAATTATGCTTTCCATTTTCACCCTTCTACAATAGATTTCCTAACTAGCCCATTCTAAGGTTTAGTAATTGTTCTCCCAGCATGGCTGCCAGAATTTTAGTTATTTGCGTATCTTCTTCCTTCCTATCACAGACATAGAATAGTTTTCATGTGTCAGAGCCAATAAGAGAATGTGATCAGTCATAAAAACAAATAGTCTTGGATATCTGTTGCTGGAGCACTACAGTCTAACTATCGCTGTATTTCTCAGATTGCAGCAACAAATACTTCCAGAGACTGCCTGAAGAGGTTTTATTATTTGTGCCAACAGAATTCTAGATGAAACTTAAGGAAAAAATTAGTCTAGTTAACCCAACTGCAAGTAATTTGTTATTGCCTCACTAATGACGTACTTAACATGATTTCAACATGTAAAATGTCAGCAGCTTAAGGTCTTCTTGTTAATCAAACTGACTGTATCGTATTAGTGGCAAACACGAAAGCAGTGAAAACCAAGTCAAACTATCAAAACAAATCTTTATCAATAGAGCTAATGTCTGATATTTGAAGAGGTTTTTTTTCCTTTTTAGTCCTACAATGCTCTTGCCACTCAGTGACAAAGCCTGCATGAGTCACCCCTGCTCAGACAGAGGCAGAATTGTTCATCCACAAGCAGCTTCACTTGCTGCAAAAGCAGCTGTTTGTTCATCTCTTGCCAGAAGTAAGGTTGACGTAGACCAGCTGGGCAGGATGCCCTCCCTCGCTTTGGAAAAAGCAGAGAGAAGAATGCAGGGAAGAAATGTAAGAACAATCAAATTATTATAGTTCTTTGTTTTTGTATATCCCATGCATTATCTGGACTCCAGTGCCTGAAGTAACCCAGCTGCCAGTACAGGAGAACTGATGAGCAGAACAGAATGGCTACAGGAACAAGCCTAGAATTTCACCACCAAAGCTAAGAATGAGCAAAATCTGACGCAGGAGGAGACTGTTAAATCCCTTAGAGAGATGGCAATGCTTTTTTAGGCTTTTCAAAAAACAGCAACCTGAGTCTAAAATAAGCTCTATTTCTCATTTACTAGGAAAGTGAAGAATGTGTTCCAAAAATGAAAATTCTAGTCAAAATTAATCCCTGTCTGCTGCAGTTCTTTCCTGCCCCTCTGTATTTAGTGATGAACTATTTTGCACCTTTTGCAGAGGGGTGAGGTGGGCAGAATAACTCTGTAATTTTTCTTTTTTTTTTTTTTTTTAAATTAGGGTCAGGAATTTGAATTCGTGCTGAGTATACAGATGTCACAAAGATGACCAGCTAATATCAAGATAACCTGCAAGGCAAAGCTAAACAAAGTCAGTTCAGTCACAAAGAAGTAGGCTCTGTTACCAAGATCATGTTGTTATAAGGATTTAGAATAGGTATATAACCTTGATACTTAAATATGTTGTAGTTTTATTACCTTTGAGCTCTGTTTGTACTTACAAACCCTTGTTATGTGTTCAGGACTGGCTTGGGAAAAGTTGTACGGCATAATATGGGTAATGGGGAACAATAACATGCAAACTAAAAGAAACACTGGGACAGCTTGTCTTTGAAGATGTGAGCAAGTTACAGTGAATGCTATGCTTACTACAAATTCAGGTCTCATTCCACCCTCTCCCAACTCCCTGCATATCTTCAAGTAAATCCTTTGTGATAAACAATGAATAAAACTGTGTTATGACAATATACTTAGGTTTAATAAATAAATAAAATATAATTAACTTAAATGGAAAGAAAAAAACACCTGAATAATTAAAAATCGCATCATTTTTATTCACATTTTTAAGCCTCATCCCTTCAACACTGTAGCTGAGAGAAGGAAGTTATCATTCATTATTTGTTTCATTTTTTACTCCGTTAACCATCGCGACTCTCAAATTCAACCTCTCACTAGTTTGATCTCTGAATGTACTTTTGCATACAGCTCCAGCTGCGAACGTTACACGCATTTGGCTTGAGTTTAAATATTTCAATTAACAGAGACAACAGGAGTTTGATTAATACCAAATGGCAGATTTTGAGCAATGTTCCATATAACCTGCTAAATTTAGCAACAAAATAAATTGGTTATGTAAGGGTAATAGGATGAGGACTTAATACAAAACTCGCTACGTATATTTGAAATCAACTGCTCCATACTTTTGAGGGGAGAAATTATGCACTTTCTTTGAAAAAAAAATTGTCACACAAATAAGATGACACTCTTATACAGACTTATTTGTAAGAGGTAATACCAGTAATAAAATATATTAAAAAGAAAGAAAGGAAGAAAGGAAGTCTGAGATCATTAAAGCAAGGCTGGGTGCAAAATACATAGTTAAGGACAACAGAGCAAAAGCAACAACAACAAAAAAATATAATAAGCTGCACTTACTGGTATTCTGTACAAGCTTTTTTTGTTGTACTGTTTTGAACATTTATTGTAATCAAAGTATTCTAGAAGTTCTGTAACTGATTTTTTGTTTTCCCAAGTAAATGCAAAAATCCAGCTCAGTTTACACATTCCATGCCACCTACTGATAACAGTAGTTTATAATACCTTATTGTCCCCTTGTACTTCCCCCAGTCTCTGCTGAAGTTCTCTGATCTCTTCTCCAAGATGTTTGTTTCGATCTTGAGCTTCACTCAATAGTTGAGCAAGATTTGCCTAGAAAAATGTATTAGTCAGAAGTTAGTGCCTGTGGAGACACATGTTAGTGGTGATTTAAAAGAAACCTAGGACTTCTTTCTGCCAACAATTTTTACTTTTATTGCTGTTGGTATCCAAACTTCATGCTTCATTACATAGATAACAAAAAAAGTCACCAGGGTTCCTTAATCTTTAATAGTAGGATATACATACAGTATGTGTGCATACACACTCCCAGAAGAGCATACAAACCCCAAACAAGACAAAGTGAAAACATCGACACAAGTTCTGGTATCGTGGCTGCTGGCAAGAGCAAAATGAAGAGCACCTTGACAACATTTATACAAAGTTGCTAAAATAACAGTTTTAAATTCATATATAATTAGACAAAAGGCAGAGCTCAGAAATAACTATTGACATAATTATATTCCCTAATAGTATTTAGAGCACATTCCTAGCCAGTAAAGAGGATGCCAAGCAGAGTCCCTGCCCCTGTATTGAGATGGACCATGAACATCTAGTAGCACTAAACTTCAAACATGACCTGACTTGTGTTGTTAGCAAGTATGCAGACTTGTAGCAAAACAGAAGTAAAAGCCAGAGATTAAAAACACCCCAACCCCAATACCAACTCCCAAACAATCAAGGTCAAAAGTCATAATTCTCATTAATCTACTAAATTTACAGGGTGAGCATTCTGGTCTGTAACTTTACAATTAAATTCCATAAGCTTAGAATCATAGAATCATTAAGTTTGGAAAAGATCTCCAAGTCCACCAAGTCCAGTTGTTAACCTAACACTGCCAAGCTCACCACCAAACTATGTCCCTAAGCTCCATATCTATGTGTTTTTTGAAAACTTCCAGGGATGGTGATTCCACTACTTACCTGGGCAGCCAGTTCCAATGCTTCACCACTCTTTCAGTGAAGAAATTTTTCCTAATATACAATCCTCCCCTGACACAACTTGAGGCGACTTCCTCTTGTCTATTTCTAGTTACATAGTAGAGACTGGCCCTTACCTCACTACACCTCCTTTCAGGTAGTTGTAGAGAGTGAGGTCTCCCTTGAGCCTCCCCTTCTCCAGACTGAACAACTCCAGCTCCTTCAGCCACGTCACGTAAGACTTGCTCTCTAGACCCTTCAGCAGCTTCGTTGACCTTTTTTGGACATGTTCCAGCAATTCAATGCCTCTCTTGTAATGAAGGCCTCAAAACTGAACACAGTATTTGAGGTGTGGCCTCACCAGTGCTGAGTACAGGGGGACAATCAATGCCCTAGTCCTGCTGGCCACACTATTTCTGATACAGGCCAGGATGATCACTAATAGAAATATAATGCAATCTTGTCCTTTCCTATCTATATCCAAAAATGAACAAGTACCAAAGATAAATTTATTCTATTTTTACCCTAGAAATATCACACAGACATTGACCCAACACAGGAAAAGCCTACCAAAGATGTATCTTCTAAGACTGTTACAATCATAGTGGTTAATGTGTGGCCTTTCAAGACTCTGCCTGTGGACATCTAGGTGTGCCATCTATTGCCGTAAATCTGAAGAGTATAAAAATCAATGAAAAAAGAATTTTCAGATTTTCTAATCATGACTTGGTAAAGCCTCATGAGTCAGTATTTCTAAGCTACCCTCACATGTACTCCTTGGGTTTGAGGCCAATGCATCAACTTACTCTTCCTAGTTCTCTCTTGGTATTTTACATTTAGGCATTAGGATGATTTTGTGAGTTTTATCTTTAAAATTCATATACTATCAAACCAACAGCTATTCCCGCAATCTTTCCCCTTTTTTACTAACAACTGCTATTTCCACACATTCTGGTTTATATTAAAAGAACTATTAACGTAAATATAGTAACATTACTGTATCTATGCAGGCATCTGGCCATTTGCAGGATTAGACTATTAAACTATAATTAACTGTAACTTTTGTACATTACTAGATGAAGAAGCCAGCTCCAAATTCCAAGTGGTCTAAAATAGCAATAGCTTCTAACTTTTAAACAGGAAAGGTAACTGGAGGAACTGATACATCCTACTTATGAACCACAACCTACAGCTTCTTTACTTCTGGTGCTCTGAGATCACAGGTTCAGAAAAAAATACAGTAGGTTTCCTACAATTTTGAAGAAATTAGAGCATTTTTTAAACTACTGATAAACCTGAAGACCACAAATATATGATTTGTGAAAACAGTCTAATAGCAGTAAGTGTGCATAGCGTATTATAGGGCCAAAAATAAGTTGCCTCTAATTTTATTCTCCAGAAAACAACCATTCAAGCAATGAAAAAGGTTCCTCAAATATGCTTCAGTAGAATGATTTTTTTCTTTTCTTCACATTAAATAAAAGGGTAATAGTCATTCATACTATGAAACAAGGAACTTCACAACACGTTCAGTCAATAGTTTTGAGAAGTACCTCTTAATGGCTGTTCAAAAGAAAGAAAATGAAAAATCCATGTCTGCAGGAAATTGTACTTAAACTGAAGTATCCATGGCTACTGCTCAGATTGTTTTGGGTTGTTGTTGTTTTTCTTTGAAGAAAGATAACTTTCAATTAAGGCCATTCAATCACCAGAGTGAGTTAGTTAAAAGGAACATGATTTGTACAAATCTCTTTGAAACACTTCTATTTATAAAGTCCCTTTTTATGATGGATTTTATCAACTAACACTGCAATAGCACATGTTATTTCAACACCTGGGAAGAACTCAAATCTCACTAATCAGTGTTTACAGCCACAGCACCAGGATTGTAGCAGTCTATAGTCAAAACCCAGCACCCAGTAACTGCAGGAAAGGCATTACCATGCCTATACTAAATCATCCTGCTCAGATTTATTTCCTTTAAAACCATTTCTCTGGCATTGCAGTTCTATACTGAATTTTATTTGTCAGTCATATAAATGACTTAATGTGACAAAAACCTTTATATTCAAGACAGGGATTTTAGAAGAAACTTTTAATGAAGAATTTTAAACACCAAAATAAACCAGCCTTGTTTAAGCATGCTAAGAGCATTACAATGAGCTAAGTATAGACTCACTCCTTAATGCAAAGCTTCTGTTATACTTCTGTTACACTAGAACAACCAAGCTATGCCACAATAGTAGTCTCCAGCAATTATTCACTTCCCTGGCATAGAGATTCTATACAACATATAATTTAGATTGTTATGAGTTTTAAAGGTTTTGGCAAGACCTCATTAAAGCTCTCAGTTAAATGTGGATAGAAGGAACAATATTTGGTTTTCAAAAGTACTCTATTGAGCTTAAAGAGAGCCAGCCAAAAGGATACATTGAACAACACTTAGACCTGGGATCATTTCTTTGGCATATATAAGAAAATATACCATATGGCTGAAAGATGATAAAACTAACAATGGAGGACTGGCTTTGTGAACCTGTAAGCATGTATTTTTTTAAGGAAAGGGGAGAAATCTATACAAGAAGAAAGGCGATTCATTTTTCCACCTGGCAACTTCTTTTCAATAGTCACAAAACAAACATAGAATTCACTAAGAAATTCAAGACAAGTTACTTCACCAGACAACAAAGCTCATATCATTTACCTCTGCAACAGAGAACAACTCTCTGAAAACTAGCCAAATTCTGCTTCTCTAGACTCAATTTCTTCAACACTTTGATTCCAGGTGAAGCCTTAAAAAGAATCCTCTAACTGTCAAAGTCTTTACTTCTTCCACTCACACTATTCAAAAATAACTCCAAAGTACACAGGTTTCAGAGCCATGGGTAATGCAGAGGTCTCTACCTTTTTGCTGCCTCATCTTGTCTTGCCTCTGCAACAAACTGCAGCAGTGGAAGCTCTTTCTCCTACCCGCTCTCAATGCAACTGGTTGTAATACTAAACAACAACCAGTGCTTCATTCAAGTCCCTAATTAACTGCTTGGTATTTGATAACCTTTCTACAGCTGTCTACCTCTGGCAACATCCAGTTTCCAGATTTTTGAGCAGCATAACCAGCTATTTGTTTCAAATCCTTCTGTCATAGGAAGCTTGCACGAATCATAGAATCATAAAATATCTCAAGTTGGAAGGAACCCACCAGGATCAGTGAGTCTAACTTCTTGCTCTTCCCAGGACTACTTAAAACTAAAAAAATATGACTAAGAGGACTGTCCAGATGCTCCTTGAATCGACAGACTTGGTGTTATGGCCACTTCCCTGGGGAGCCTGTTCCAGCAACCAACCACCCTCTCAGTGAAGAATGACTTAAGCACAATTCAAACCCCCACTGCAGTACGTAAGAAACCATCCCCTTATTCCTTTTTCCTCTGGCCAAAAGCAAGCACATCCATAACCAATGAGCACACAAGAAGCTAGGAAGAAAGGACGAAAAAGACTGATGTGAGAGTGCTGAGCGGGAAATGCCTACCTTTATGACAGGGGGAAGAAGCACCATAAATCAGAGTAGACCAGAAAGTGAAAGATTCAGTGGGATGGGACCACAGATAACAGAGCTCACCCTCTTCCACTTAGGCTTTGTCAGAATTCGCAAGAACATTTTTAGGGTAGAGAGTGGAGGAGAATCTTACTTTTAGCTACAGATGAGCATATGAAACTATTGATGAAAATACATATAAATATTTATTAACATAACCCAGTGCTGTCAGAAAGCAACAGATCTTTGCTCACTACTGACCAGTAACCCAAAAAGAAGGGGGAAAGAAACAGCACTCCAAATAGTCAGCCCTGGCATTATGCACCACACTTGAATTTGGCTGCTTTAACAATTTTGCAAATCTATCCACACATAAACACAGTGTTATTTTTCTTCACATCACTTTAAAAATGATGGATAGTAACACAGTCTTTTATATAGCTTACAATTCTCTTGCACATAAATCTTATCCGACACTTCAAAAAAAAAAAAATTAAAAAAGGACTTTCTGCCTTTAGATACTACCTGAGAAAGTAATTTGGCAAGGGGAAAGAGGAGAAAACTTCCAACATACCTTTATAGTTTAAAAATTTTTTTAAATACAAACAAGCTTTTCTATACCGCAGTTTACAGTCTTTTATGCTTCTTTCAGCCACAACTTCAAACAAAGACAAACATCAAACTATAGGGCTGACAGAAAGAAAAGTCTGATGAAACATTAAGCACACTTGATGGGTGTGACTGATAGCAAATTTAATTGCAGTTTCTCCTCCAATGCATTCATTTGATTGCAATGTCTGAATTAATACAGAAAATCCTGCTTTGCTTACCAACTACCACTGTTCACTGTAAGGTAGAATGACCTCCTCTAGCATAAGCTTCCTTAAGATAAAAAGCAAAAATTATTTCATTTTTCCCTTTCAGTTGAAAAACCATGTAGAGAAGACTTGTGAAATTATAGGAAGTGAACATACCAAACAAAATGCACTTATTATGGGTTATATTTCCCCACAGAAAAATAAACAGCAAAAATCAAAGCCTTGTCAAGGAGTCACTCAATGTAAAACAAGAGAAGGAGAAAATCTTCTCCTCCTCTGAGTATCTGCCATTCAGGCAGGAATCCCACCACAGAGGCACACTAGTCAAAACCTGACAAGGCTCTGCAATACAAGAAGGGCTCACTTGCGCTCACATACCTTCAAGACACTTTGCAACTGGAATTTTTACACAGCTGACTAACAGAAACAAAACCCCATTTTAGCAGTAGAACTATAAAAATAATTCTTTTCCCCTCCTTTTCAACCACTCTTCTGTATGTTAGATTAGTATAGTGTTGGACAGGACCAAACACTACCCAGATGAATCCAGAGCATTTGCCAAGGACTGACAAAATAAGGTTAGCATCAACTACAGACTGCTTCATGAGGCCAGTTTTTGCAATCCAGCTTGTTAACAGCCATCATAAGCAGCAACTGAGGGTGTCTGTGTGAACTACTAGTGTCACAAAGACTTATTTAGCAGGAATTCCACTGTGAAGGTTCAGTAAGATACTTTAGTTCCCCCCATACTTCACAGGTATCATGTTTTTATTAACAGTAGATGAACATAGTCAAAGGGAAATTATTAATTTGTAGTAATACAAATTCTACTATAACAGGTTAGAAGAAAAGATTGATCTATTGGCTTGTTTTATCAGAAATATTCAGCCTGCTTTGAGATCTTAAGGACAAACTTTGAGATAATCCACAACAAGAATCAAAATCTTTTAAATATTTTGAGCAAATATCAAAATCTTTTAAATATTTACTGAGATTATTCCAGTGCAGGGCCATGGACAAGTGTTTCTCCAGTCCATTAAGGTAAGATACAGCAACCAGAGGAGAGGTTGTTGTACAGATTAGGTCTGTAGAGCGCTCCAAATTTTAAAGAAGGCCTATCACATCTATTAGAATCAGCATTTCTTCTCTCCCAACCTCATCTTTAGTGCAGAACCTAAGTGCTGAAGAAAGAACAGCATCACTGCACAAAGGATGTCTCCCAGTGCAGGTCGAAGTTCCAAGTTTTGCACACCGCTGCCTGCTCCTACCAACAGGACAGCAAATTTCAGTGTGCAGAAACCAATGTCTCTCTAGCAGCAATGCTCTCAGAGAAGGCACATTCTGAAATCCACGGGTATATCGCTTTCTGATGAGTTGCAATGCCAAAAAATCTCACTGGTTTCCACCTGCTACCTCACACTATGGGACTCACATGCACTTAGAAACCAGAGCAAAGCGTGCAGGTCTTAGTTTGGCACATCTCTAACGTTTTTCATCTTCAAACCCTCAAGTCACATTAATCTTCGCAGCACCTTTGTGAGATAAATACAAAATCACTGCTTACCCTATAACGTATATTATCTCGTAGGGCTTCTGAATGCAGCTTTTGTGCACTAGCACAAGACTAGCAAAACTTCACAAATTCATTAATTAACAAGAAATTGTCACACTAATAATTTCTTCTGGTAATGTCAAAAATGCCCATAAGGCAAACCCTGAAGTTTGTTTTGAAAGTGAAATGTGACAGCTGAGTACATTAAGCTAGAAGCTGAAAGTTGAAGTGACAGGGATCAAAACAGGTCCACTTGGGGTATATCACAACATACTCCTACCTGCAATCTCCAGTCCTTCTGATGTTCTGCTTGTCTCAACACGCCACAGTCATGAACTTACTCATTAGCAGAAGCCAAGAAGCTGCCTGATGTATCATTGTTTCTGTGAGTGGGTAGCACACTGCTTTGATATCAATTATTGCTGAAGCAGTCAAGAGTTTTGGTTTGAATGAATCCCCTTGGGACACCTATGGATAACTGTAACAGAGTTAAGGACCAGAACCTTCAGGAAAGAACCACTAAGGTTCTCTGATGAGACTTTCTGCCTGGCAAAAAAAGTAGCTATCAAGCTGTGCTCTATACTGGGACAATGTCATCATTACATTATGAGACTCACTATTAGTATACTCAAAAGAGGGTTCTGTGACCATGCCACCCTCTCAAAGGTTCAACACCTGCTTGGAAGACACAGGATCCATTTGACAACATGAGGCAGAAGTATCTTTGCCAACAGGCCAGCCAATTTTATACGGAGAACATTAAACTGGAAATTACAGGGGAGGAAACATAGAGGCTTGGGATAAAGTAGACAAGCCAAGGGCCTGGGATGATGGGAAGAGAAGAGACGTAGCAATTCATAACCAAGTGAGCTCAAGTGCAATTCTTTTGAATGTAGGCATGTAAAGAAGGAAGTGTCTGCAGAACAGCCTTCTGGGGAAAGCTCTCAAGGCTGTACTGTGCCACCAGCACACTTGGATGCCCCTCACACGCTTCTACTCTAACACATGCACCATAGGGAAGAAACAGGAGGAGTTCAAAGTCTGTGTGCAGTTACACAGTTACAGTCTCACTGGGATCATGCATAAATGGTGGGATAGCTCACATAACTGGAGTGCTGGGATGAAGGGATACAGGCTCTCTAGGAAGGACAGCAGGAAGGGAAGGAGAGGTGTTGCCCTTTATGTGAGAGGGCAGCTGGAATGCATGGAGCTCTGCCTTGGGACGGGTCAGGAGTCAGCTGAGAGCTTTTGGGTGAAAATCAGTGAGCAGATCAACATACATGCTGTTATACTAGGTATCTGCTATACATGTCCCAATCTGTAAGTAGAAGTAGTAGAATAGGCCTTCTTCACACAACTGGAAAAAGATTCAAGTTCACAGGCTCTGGTCCTCATGAGGGACTTTAGCCACCCCAATATGTGCAGGTATCTGAACATCATTCTCTTCCCATTTTTTTTTACTGTGAGAGTGGTCAAACACTGGAACAGGTTACACAGAAAGGCTGTGGAGTCTCCATCCTTGAAGACAGTCAAAACATGACTGGACATGATCCTATGAAACCTGCTCTAGGTGGCCTCACTTGAGCAAGGGGATTGGATCAGTTGATCTCAAAAACTGCCTTCCCACCTCAACCATTCTGTGATCTAGTATGCTCAGCTCTATTTAATTTGATTCCTCATACATTTAAAACACAAATAAAAGGCCTCGACAGTGAACATATGCATTGCGACTTTATTCTCAACACACAGACCCACTGCGAACCCATTATCTCCAACTGAGTGGCCTCACTGAGATTAAATTAAGCAAAGCATATTTAGGACTGTGGCCCAGCACAGTCATTTTCCTAACCATGCATTTTACTCCATCTTTGCTTATTCAAAGAATCTAATTTGTATTAAAAGAACTTCCATTTCCTATAGAAGGTCACAGGATGCACTGATCTGTTATTTCAACAACAAAGCTTCTCCCAACCTGAAGTTGTACTGAAAATTTAAGCAATGTAGATGAAAGTAATAGTATAAATCAAACTAGAAATTCCATCTATGTTTTTTTCATTAAGTTTCCCAGCATGATAACACTGTCCAACAGATATCCAGTATTTGTTTGCCAATGTCATAAAAATGTTCTGTATCATAGCAAATGCACACAAATGGAAGCCACTGCAGAATGGTAGAATTTCTGTTTATACAGGATGTACAACAAAAGCTTCGTAGACACACCAACATTTTAACAAGACTTTCAAAATTAGTACCTCTTGTTTATCATCTCTGGTGAATTTTAACACCAAAATCAACTCCTCATTATTCCTATCCTCCTGAAACATTTCAACCCTCCATTGCTTACTCAAAAATTACCCTACACCAGACATCATGAGACATTACAAATAAACTACCTCCACTACAGCATGTAATTGTGAATGTTTGGTAAGGGGGGCCAGGAAAGCACTGACAGCTCACAGGCTGTGATAACAACACTGCTGGCAAAACAGCAGCAGCAGCAGCAGAGATTTCAGTAGCACAGTTTCACATTTTCTGCATTTGTTGGTTGGCAGACAAAATACATGGAGCAATCTTTGGATTATATCAGAGGAGTGTACCACAGCGCACACAGCTTTGAGAGGGAAAACACTGCAGAGCACTGCATGGTAAGATACCTTTAAGTAACAGCAATTTTACAAACTACATTCCAACTTAACTGCTGATAGAAATTGCCTGTCCATACAAAACATGAAATTTCTGTGTTGCAAAACTGGGAGAGAAGGTACAGTGTGGAAAACGAGAAGTAACAAAGTGCAATTGATAATAAAAAGTGAAAAATGAAGGGATGAAGGAGAAGAAAGTAGCGGTTCGAACCCACCTATTACATTTAAGGTTCTAGATTGTAACTTCAACAATAATTTCCCAGTTGTGGTAAAGAAATTTAACAGATAGCAAACTGTCATATCATGTTTTCATCTCCTTTCTGATCATGAAAACAAAATTCATTATAGGACCATGGTCTCTGTGTTTACAAAGTGACTTAGGTCACAAATTTCACCTAGCAGGCAGCTAGGCTTCTGAGCAAAAAGGGGCCAAAAAGACTGCAAAAGAGCAGAGAACTTCACTATTTCTTAGAGGAAACAACACTAAAAAAATGTATCTGCAGTAATAATGGAAAAGTATTCACAACTTTATTATTCTTTAAAGCATTTCTGAAAGCAAAACTATACTCTTCTTCAGAAAGGCTGCCCTAACTACTCCAGATTATTCACCTTGTATGCTAGAGACACTTCTCAGGAAAATGATAACTCAAGAAGTGCACTAACAGCCTATTACTGTACAACATAAAGTATATATGGCCCCTGAGGGAGACCTAAAAATGACCCCATCTGAGAACAAGATTTTCTTTCTTTCACTGTTACCTAGCATGCATATGTAACTTCCTCAGAAAAAAAAAAAAGACTCCTGGCTAGATTATTAAATGACTTTCCAGACACTTACTGTGATAAGATTTACCAAAACAATATAACCACAGCTTCTGAATTTTGACTATATTTTGCTAGTATTTTAGAAACAAGTGTCAGTTTAATTTGTTTTGAAAGATGGAAGACGAATTAGAAAAACATCCATGGGATGGCAAATCTCCCTTCCTACTTATCTCTGTAATGACCCATATGCTGCATTGGGTTTTTTTCCTTTTAATTATATATTCTTCAGCTCAAATTTTAGTAGTCAGAATGCACAAACCTGTATCTGGTCATAAACTTTTATTAGAACTCTGTTGAAATAACAATATCAAATAAATTATGCTAAACAATGAGGAAAGTAAATGATTCTACACTGAGCCACTGGCAGCCATTTGTTTAAGTGCCTAAGTAATTATATTGCCTCTGAAAGTTTAGTTTAAAGCAACAAAAATCCTAAGCCTCTAAAATTTTAAAGAAATAGCAAGAACTACATGCAAACTCCAAGGGAAATAATAATGAGTAAAACTTCTGATCCATTAAGAGAATGCAATAACCATGTTTTAAACATGGGTAAAAGACTTCCAGAACCAGCAATTCGAGTAACAATTTTTGTGAATTTGGGCTGTCCTCCTCTCCCTGACCACATATTATGTTTGGGGTATCAGTTTTCTCTAAAAATTAAGATAATTTTAAGGAGTAAGAACCAACAATCCACAACAGGGACAAACTATGTGGATCTCTGGGAACACAAAAAAAAGTGAGCAGGCAGAAAGTTTCTCGGGGAACCATAAAATGCAATTACCACTTTTCTTACCATTTATAACTCATAGAGCCCAAGTGACCCGGGAGAGTACCTCACGTAAAACAATAAATTAGCAATTATGGAATGCAGACAATGCATTCCCAGATCACTTTTAAATATGAAGAGTCCTGTCATGAACCCATTTTAGGACTCAAGAAAAGGATAATGTCATTCTCATGTCTCCATACACTGACCAGTTTCAGTCTCAGGTGAACATAAAAGCAATAGCCATATATTCTAATTAATGATTCTTCAGATATTTCAGAGAGAAGCACGTTTAAACAAAAGCACAAGAAGCCACAGTTCAAAGACTTAGGTTTTCAACAGACAGAAATGCTTGCTTTTTACCAAATTTCTTAGTTAATATTTTCACACTGTTGGAAAGTACTTTTGTAGCAGATAAATAACATCAAATGAAAAATAAATCCTACCTGTTTCCTCTTTTCAGGAGGAAGGGATGGATCCCCATCCTACAAAAAAATGGACATATTTCATTGGCAAATTATTTCTGAAACCAGCAAATATATTAACTTTGTGGATCAAATTTTAGAACACATATTTTAACTAAAATGTTATCAAAATTGTTTCTAAAATACTGCATCTTGATTAATACCAGTAATATTAATTTCAACTCAAAAAACTGTCTGAGGCTGGAGATTTGTTTATATTTCTAGAAAAGCAGGTCATTTCAAATTTATGTTGCATTATTTTTCATAACGGTACATTAAGTTGCTGTGGAATAATAATACCACAGCCAGTTTTTAAATGGAATTATGACTGAAACTAATTTCCTCTGAGCACACACTGTCTTTCTGTGTCTTATATAACAGGCACTACCTCATCAATGTGGAACAAATGAGGAATAATATGATCAGGGCTGTACAACTGCAGGAGTACTGGAAACAAGTTCCTAAACACTGGTTGGTTGGTTGGTTTTTTTGTGGTTCTCTCTGTACTCCAGTTATACAGTATTCATAAAGAACAACCTACAATCAGCTCCCGATACTTCTTTTTCAGAGACTGGTGTCGTTCCCGCAACTGGTTGGCCATAAGCTTGTACTGGTCTCTTTCTTGTTGACAGGTGTCCAGCTCTTTGGAAAGGATTAGCAATGCCTCCTTTTTACTTTCAAGTTTCCTTTTACACACCAGATACTGTAGAAGAGGGGGGAAAAAAAAAAAAAAATCATACTTTTAACAAGCCATTTCCACCCTAGCCATTACTGGATTCAGGAGGCTCAAGTTTTCCTCTGAAAAGATGGAGGAAGACTCCCTGCACAAGATCGAAGTCTGTCACAAGTCATCTTAGCTTATTAATAACAATCATGGAAAAGAAATCTGTTCTATCAGAAGCCTGAAATCCATTTGTAAGGCCATATGCTCACCTGATCCCCATGAGTTACGAAAAAAATCAGAAATTCACATTTCTCCTCTTCTCGTTCACATACAACAGCACGGGGAACCTCACAATTTGACCCCCAGCCCTAGGAAGGCTGCTAGAAGGAAGAAGCCTTTGCAAACTCCTTTTTCTATTTGTGTCCACAATACCCACCTCTCAGTTAGCAACCAGCATTTCCCGCATTATTCCCCCTTCCCTCCCACTCCTCCCTGCTACCAGCAATGCCTTCTGGGCCCAGCCTCCCTCTGGGACAATGAAACAGGACCATGTTACAGGAGAAAGGGTGGCATAAGTGACAATCAACATTTACCTTGAGTCTGAAACAACTGCAGCGTGATATCCTACCAGCACAGGTAAAACAATCTAATTCAGCTGTCATACCTTATGCACATACTTGTTGAGTGAAAGAACTGCAGTATTTTTGCATTATTTCCCAACACCTGAATGGGTAGGAAAGGCAGAGATAAGCCTTCCTCTCCAGTCCCCACCTCTTGTGTGTAGGGCTCATGCACAAAGCAAAGCAGAACTTGTGAATTTTATCTGTTCAGCGTTAGTTTGATCTGCTTCATTGCCTCCCCCCACCACGAGGTTAGCGTCTATGTCATCCTTTCCTGCACTAGAATGTTACCAGAAGTTCCAGTCAACTTTTTTCACTTAACGTGATGTTCAATCAGCAGATTCCTCTTACCCATCACTTGACAGCACTCATGCTAAAGCATATATTTCTATTTCTGGTGTTACTCACATAAGATGTGGCACTAAATACTTTCTGAATGTGCTCTGCAAGAGACCAAGTATCACAGCAGTCATGAAAACAATTTATAGTTTCATTATATACTCTGACAAGAATACTTTGTCATTATGGGCTCTTGCACAAAGCAAAAGCATCAGCACTTCCATACTGTTCAAGTCAGTGCTGCTCTTTGGGACAAAAATCATTTCTCGTATGTACTACTTGCTTGGAATGGACTTTGTTAACCTCGATTCCAAGTCAATGAGAAAGGGAAAAGCAAGTTTGGTATATTAGTACAACCAAGGTTTTCCAAAAATGGTAAATGCTAAGTTGCAAAAAAGCTGGAAGGGAATGAGAAAAGCAACTCCAAGAAGGATTTGAACTCTCAAAAAGGACACTTCCACCTTGGATTAATTTTATTTCTGGCAATACTGAAGTTGAAATCCTGCCATAAATTTTCTGGATTATGATGCTTTGGCATCCACAAAGGCTACTGTACCTATGTACTTATGTCCTCACTGATACCTTACACAAATGTCAAGTCCCATGATAAAGCACTGAAAGGTATCAGAAGCTAAACTTTAATATTGTCAGCAAGTGATTATAGTGACATGGTAAACTGCTTCAAATCTGATAGAATAATTCCTTCCCTTACAGTGAAATATTTGCCCTGACAATCTCCCTTCTTTTTTTTGCAGTTTCATCTCATGTCTTAGTCAAGTCTAAAATATGCCTTCACTAAATTATTTTTAAATACTAACAATCTGATGCGGTAACTGAAAATTAGAAAGAAAAGTAAAAACAAACCTCACAATCACTTCAAAAAAACCCAAGAGTCCAAACCCCCATAACAAGCAGCTTATGCTGTTCCTTTAACCACCAGGAAGAACAAATCTGGCCCATCCAGCCAACATGTACCTGCAGCAGAACAGCCTATACAATGTACACAGTGAGGGGGGAGGAAAGCTAAATATCTTGCCTTAGGATACCCACACCAGCAGCAGGTAGGATACCCACACCATCAGCAGGTAGGATACCCACACCATCAGCAGGTGTCCACGAGCCTTGCCACAAGTGCTGGTAGATGAAACAGTGTACGAGACAGTCGCAAGCTAACTGAAGCACATGGATAAGACTGTAAAATATAATACTTATCAGACCTAGTGCTAAACAAATCTTGCTTCTGCCATGAGACACAGCTCTCCACAAAAGACATGCTCAAAGTACGAAAGAACGTTTCACCTTTCACAGCAACACTGGTGAGGGCAAGGGATATCTCCATTATCTATTAGGTTGAGGACAACGAATCATAAACGCAACTGTGTTCAGCATCTAAATGTAAAGGAATAATGACCTTCTCCTTGTTTAAAGTATATTTTAACTTGAGGAATCATATACTGATGATGTGCCATACAGAAGGAAGGGGCTTGACATCTCTTATCAATGTGCTGTTTGGATTTTACAAGAATGACCACCTAGAAAGCCATTTCTGCCTTTTGCACATATTGACTTTCCCCAATAATGGGATAAAAATAGTAATAATGTATAGTAACTTTTTTCTAGTGGTTAGGATTCAGCGCTCTAACTGCTGGGGCCCAGGTTCAATTCCTGGTCAGGAAAGAATCCTGCTCTGGCAGAGGGGTTAGACTAGATGATCTTTCAAGGTCCCTTCCAACCCCTGACATTCTGTGAAGAAACAATAAAGCACAGCATTTTTGTGGAATTCAAATTGAATAATAATTTTATTTTTCAATAAAATTTGAAAGTCGTGTTTCCAATTCCTATACTATTTTTGAAAGAAAAATAAATTACATAACAACAGATCTCATAGAGGTTATTCAACATATATGCTTCTGAATGGGTTTTTTTTGTGTGTTTGGCTGCTTGGTTTTGGTTGTGGTTTTGGTTTTTTTGTTTTTAAGTACTAATATTGGCCATAAACTGACCTAACAACAGTACACCAGAAGTGGATTCTAGTCAGGGAAACAACTGACTCCCACCAACGATTTCTCATATATGGACAATAAAGTGCAGCAAAATTGGTATGCTGGCAAAAGGAACACAGGAGTTTGTCTTTCTGGAGCAATTTGAACAATAATGACAATTTTCTCATACAGTGTGAGAAAAGCTATTCAATGGATGCTTCTAGCATTCACATAGACATTTCTTCCTCTGCAACTGAAGGAAAGCCTACCCTCAGGTACCATCAGTGATACAAACAAGTGAATTCTGTTATGCAATATATTTGCTACAAAATATTCTTTTTGTCTTTTGTGTCTTTTTAACTGGTGTTCCAAAATAATCTTTCAGTTTAAAAACCAAAGTTAACCAAGAATCATCTGCAACACTTTCAATCTAAAAGCTACACCATACAACTTTTTATACCTGTCTAGTGACTTTTCTCTATCAATGCACTGTTATCTGCAATAAAGCAAATTATAACTGCTACAAGGAAGATCATAAAATTAAAGGTATACGTATATGTCATCCTACATTACTGCTTGAACTGCTTTACAGCCAGGTAGCTACTTTAGTGAAATTAAGTAAATAGAGACTGACATTACAGGACAACGTAATTGCTCCAAGGTGACCCTCTACATCTAACACTTACTATTTGTCCATCGCTATTTTTAGTGACAAATCTGGATAGATCTCATTAACAATGCTGCAGACATGGTCTAACAATCTGATGAAGCTGGGGCACTGTAAAGGTTTTAGAATTTTTTTCTTTTAAACCAACAAACACACTGAAATCCTATCATAAAATAACTTCTTTCAATTTTGAGCAAATGACTGGCCTATATTTGGCTATTTGATGGCAATTAGTGTGATTAAGAAGGAAAATAACTAATTTTCTGAGGGTAAAAGCAGAGATACTATCTCCAAAATGTGCTTTGGAAACACTGTGGATTGTATTCTGTGTTCTCTTAATACTCCAGGACCTAGTGTCCTCCCAAATGCCAACAGGGAATCACAGTGTTCATGGGCCCAGAAACCTATTGTCTATATAATGTTCTCAGAGAAACCATGAACTTTACTCACCATCTTCTGAGCATGAGATCCAACTGCTATTGAACTGCCTGAAGCTTTATCAAATTTGTTCTCACTGTACTCTTGCAGGCTTTGTGGTGGAAATGACAAACTCAAGAGTCCCAAAATGCACCGTAACAACACTATTTGGGGTGTTTGTTGACTATTTCAGTGATGATGCTCCCCTTGAATTCAGATTAAAACATTCGACTTAACTGAAAGAGTCAAGCACTCAAACCCAGAGGAATACACAATTACTGGCCATAGGTGTGCCACCTCATGTCCTAACCTCTGATAAAACCTGAGACAAGGCAGTCTCCTTGGTTTTATCCCACAGTGTCAACTCTCGTTTTCCTGCTGATCAGCACTTGCTTCACTAGCTACCTCCTGACTGTTGAAACACAAAGAAGGTTGGTATCATTCACGGATGGATATAGGTAATATAAGCAGCTTCCCAGAATACCCCATTTTGTCTTGATGACAATAGTACACCACATCATCTTTACTGGGCATACAGGAATTACCATAATTTGATCTGATTAGTCAAAACAACACTATTTTGCAATATGGCCCAGCCCTTAAAAGCTCTGTATGCTCTGCAGTTGACTACATTATTAATTTCTCCATGTTTGTTCCTCAACATCCCTGTGCCTATCTTAGTCCAGCCTGGAACATGGCATCATGAGAAGCAAACACTTGTTTTGTTGCTGGAAAACCCTGCATGCAGGTCAAAACACCTCTCTCATAGCTCCCAAGAACTTTATACAGCAGTTAAGTCACAGTGCCAGCTCTTTCAGCAATTCCACCGACTATTTGAAATGACAAAGCCATTACAATGCAAACCCAGACACCTAGAGACCTCAAAGCATCCAGCTCCATTTTGGTCTTCCCTGGCATTTGCCTCCATTTAGAAAAGCTTTAAAAATAGAGGCTCCAAAGTCTGTTGCATCCTGTCATATAGGTTTGGTGAACTACCTTTCATGCTCCATTTGAAAAGTCAACATGACAGAAAGTTAGAGAGATGTTATAAACATGAAAATCTCACTCATTTTCCTTCCTCTTCTCTCTTGTCCACATTAAAAATTTGTGTGCCCAATGGGAAAGGTGTGCTCTGCCAGTTACAAGCAGGTTAGGTTTCTCACTCTTATTCAGAATTCATGTCTGGAACATTTAGCTGTTTCAGCCAGAACTATCACTCAATATTTGCAAGTTTCATGAGTAATTGCTCAAAACTTCCAACTTTTAACTTGGCAATTAGGCAAGGGAGCTCAAGAGCACAAGAATATCACTCACCTCTACAGTGCTGAAGACTATGCACAGTTAATTATAAAGAAATAGCCTCTTCAGAATGACAAATTAAATGGAGACTAAATTTCTTCAAACTAATTTTAGGAGGCACAGTCACATATGAGTAGTTGTAAATAGCATAAAGTTAATGCTCTAATGTGTGGGAGGTGACAAGGAAAAGAGAAAGATTTTGACATTGGATTTAATTCTAGAAGTTGGCAAATCCAAGGGAGAAAGGACAAAGGACAACCACTCTAGTCTTTTATGGGTTTCCCAAGAAACCTTTCTTGCTTCCAGTGGAAAACACTGCCAAAAGTACACGTTCTCCAAGCAGTATTAAATTAGGACTAGTGCCAACTCTCAGTGAAGGGAATGGAAGCACGCTCACTGACTTTAGCAGAAAGGAGACTGGACTCATAGAAGTTAGCTCTCTAAAGCAAGGACAAAGGTGGTCTTACAGATCACGTACAAGTGTTTTTTCCCTATCACACATGATCTCCCAGTACTGTTCAACTCATCCCACCACCCCAAGATCATGCTACCACCTACTCCTTTATCATTGATTCTGTCATTATCCCTAAATCAAATGATTCCAAGAAAGAGTACATGGAATTTGGGCAAAAAACTGAAATCACACCCTGCAGCAGAACATACAGACTTGGAAGCTTTTATAGCCTTTCAAAAATAAGCCCCCAGTTACCCTCAAAGTTCATGTTTTGTAGTTTTCACTCATATTCATCATACTCAGTTAAGTTTCATCTCCTTTACAGACCGACGGGAAAACTGAGCCACTAAGGAGCTGACTTACATGAGTTTGTGTAAGTTAACAGCTTGGCATATCCATAAACATGGCTGCAACAATAAGAGGTAAATATGGACATTTAAAAAAAATCTTAAAAGCAAACAAAAAACCCCAACTCTGCAACTAAGATTCTGATCACCAAAATTATCTTCAAGAATTGTGTCCTCTTCAGTGAAGAGTACAGTCTAACTAGCCTTCTAAGACTACTTTCTAGCAGTGCATTCAGCAAAGCGACCAATAACTGTCACACTTTCCTCTTTTTGTCCTTTTCCAGATGGAAAAAAGAGACCTTTGAAGTCATGTTCAAAGGAATGGGCCATGCTCTCGGGATAGTATTTTGAAATTTATGAAGACCACTTGTTTCTGGAGGACTCAGGCCACCATCTCAGTCCAGCCACTAAGAAAGCTCTTACTAAGGCTGTTACACTAGCAGTTACTGACTAAGTCTTCATCCTACAGACTTTTCAGCTTTTCAATATCCTAATTTTCAGCTTTTCAATATCCTAAACATTCAGTGAAGTAAAAGTTAGGTAAAACCCCAGAGTCCAAGCAAAAATTATGTGTTAACAGAATACTTTTTAGATATATATTCATCCATCACAAATACCTAAACTCAGCTAAAGAGTGAGTAAAATTTATGTGCATTCTCACTTCTGAAGCTTGTTCTTTTGCATTCAGTTTGCGAGATTATCAATGGGAATACTGACTGTTTCTGCTCCTTCAGTATTTGCTAAGTTGGCTTTGCCCCAGCGTTCCTTCCTACGTCATCCTATTCAGAGTTAGTTTAAAGAATGTGGTGCAAAGATTGTTCAGAGTACTGAGCATACACTAGGCCTCAAATGCATAGGGCTGTAGAGTAAGTGGAAAAACACACAAACATGGGGGCAAAAAAACAAAGAAAGAAGTTTGTGATGAGCATAGGACCAGCAGAGAAAGATCCGTGAAAGGGTACAGAGCAGACGGTAGTGAAATGGAACAAATGTTAAAAGAAAAAAAAAGAGTAAATACAGGAAAATACTGGAACATACCAAAAAATCTAAGTATTCCTTTTATCTAATGAAGAATGAAAAGCCAAACTACAAAACTATACAGCTATGTGTACTAGTGTTTCTCCATATATATAAAAAAAAATGTCCTACCACTTTTCTTAACACCTGCAATACCAGACTTTTTAAAATATTACAGCTGCTTTGACACATATTTCAATTACTCCCAGTTTTCAAATTAGGAGCTTGTGGAAACAGAGGAGAAACAAACAAAAAAAGGCCATTGATCTGACCTACCAGCTTCTAGTCTTTTATAACAAGATCTTGAAACTCATTCAGTGTTTTAATTGTCCAGAATCAGAAATGTGAGTGCTCGTTTATGGCTACCGTGTCTTCTTCTGCCCATGCTATCTTAGGTTTTGAAGGTACTTCAAAACATTTACAAAATGCATAGGGAACAAAAATTACCTAGCAGGTTCTGAAGCTAAGAGGCCTGGAGAAGCTCTGTACCTCTGAAGGATACAATAAACTGGAAAAACTTGTAAAAAGTTACTCCAGAAGTTAGACCCAGTTTCTCACAGACCTATTAAGATCTTGGGAGTTGATGGGTAAATTGCAGAATTAATCACAATAGCCAAAGGAAGAGGAAGGCAAAAGAGGTAAGCCTATACCCTCACTTCACACAAAAAACCAGGCTGTAAGCCTGCAGTGGGAACAGAGAGAAAGGAAGGAAAATGGAATATAAATCACTAAGCTTCTAATTGTTCCTGAAAAAAAAAAAATTATATGTATGCTTAAGTATTTGCAAGAATGTAGCTTAGCATATTCATTAAACTTTGCTACAACCAAGAAGGCCCTAAACCAGAAATAAGAGATTCATTTCAGGATTGAGTTTTTAGGTTAAATTGTATCAAAACTAAAAAGTTACCAAAGTAATTTTAAATTACTTTTAAAAGTCAAGAATAGGGATAGTTCCTTTGAACACCTCCTGAACTGTCTCTCTCTTACCCTTCCCTGCTGTGACACCATGCCCACCTCCATATAAAACTCCATTTGGGAAATTATATGTCAGATGCAACACTGCATGATCAGGATACTAGTGTAAATACACTTTTCACTTTCTTTTGGATTATTACGTGTATTTGCAAACACTCTGTGTACAGATAGGCTCCAGTTCTGCACGAACTGTACTGGCACAGATCTGGGCCCACAGAAATTTCCACTGAAATCACTGGGAGCAGTGACAGGTTTAGGACCCTGAACACACGCATTTTTTTGGCAGGTGAGGCCTTAAGCCATGCTCACATGATGTGGAATTCATCTGTGTGCATTGTACTCATCGTACTTGTAGACTCAAGTCAGGTTGACCTAGGCCCATGCCATTTACACAGAAGTTTTGTTTTCCAGCTTGTAAATATAAAAATACTATTTTTTATAGTTATGCAAAATTAGTGCAAAGCAAAAATCAGCACGTCAACCTACTTCAAACTTCATGGTTCTGCCTATTAAACAGATTTTACTCTGATGATACTACTTTAAACTACACTGATGTCAAGTTATTTCGAGTTTGATAACTTATCCTACGTGAAAATGCACACCAGTGAACACTATGGATCTTCTAATGTGGATGTAGTAGACAATAAAATTTTTGACTCTTGTATACTGAAAGTCTTCCACCTGTTGAAGCTCAATGCCACCGTGCTACTACAGATTTGTCTTCCATTTTATAAGTGACACCATGGGTCTCAAAACCTTTTCAAAGTAAGAAAACAACGCATACACCAGAAGAGCGAACTCACAGGTGCAGATCTGCCACCCACGCTTGGCTGCTTTAACAGGTCTGCTCTTCTCCTGGCCCTTCCTCCAAGCTGGCACCAGTGTGAGGCCCGAGGCCTCACCCCCACGGGCCATCACCGCAGGCGAACCCCTGACGATATCAAACCAACAGCAGGCTCTACACCTACAAAACCGGCTTTTGCCAACCACACGGCAGTTAATACACGCGACAGGTTCGCAGACCCTTATCTACGGTATCTAGAGCCGTGCAAAGGCTCAGGACCGGCAGCCTGAGGGCGGTTCGTTGCAGGGCTTTGTCGTCCGGCAGACGCGGCAGTGCAGCTCAGCCTTACCAGGCTCCACTTCTCTGCCCCTTCTCCCCCCACCCCCTCGGCTCCACCTGCTACCGCTGCACCCGTGTGAGTCAGGTTCCCCTCCTGCCAGCTCTGGCCCTTGCCCCGCAGTTGCCCCAGGGAGCGGGGCAGCAGCTGCGCCAGCCCCCCGGCCCTCTCCCCCGGCGGCCCCGAGAGTGGCCGGTGCCTAGCCGTCCAGGCCGCGCCGCGGGAGGCTGGGCGCTCTAGCCCACGGGTGCCCCAGCCCCGCTGCCTCACCTCGCTCACTAGTCCCTGCCAGTCGCTCTCGCTGCGGTGGGAGCCCATTGCTCCGGCAAGCCGCGGCGACCAGCAGCTGCGCCCGCCCCGGTCTTCTGCCGAGGAGCCTGCGGGGAGAGGCGGGGCCTAGGGTCGCTTCTCGCCGCCCGGCCAGGGCCGCCCAGCAGTATGCCGGGCGCGGGCCTGCGGGAGAGGGACCTACGGTAGCGCTTAACCGCTCGCGGCCTAGAGCGGCCCTGCCCGTGGAGAGGTCTGGCCCGCTTTCACATGTCGAAGTACCCAGAATCAGGCAGGGCCGCAGGTCCAGCGGAAGAGGGTTAGTCTGCTGACCCACCTGGGGCTGTATGGCAGTGTCTGAGATGCGTTGCCCAGAGAAGGGTCCTCTCTCTTCCTAAATAGTAACTGCAAGGCTCTGCTGCCATCTCAGGCACTGACCAGCCAGAGGTACCCATATAGTGGTCAATCAGGGGACAGGCGTAAGGATACTGTACTCCAGCAAAGGCTTTAACAGAAAAGCTTAGATTGGAAGGGACTTTTAAATATCTAGTCTACCAGACCTGCTGAGGGTAGGGACAGCTTGCATTATATTAGATTGCTCAAAGCCCAGTCCAACCCGACCTTGAACACTTCCAGTAATGGGGCACCTAGAACTTCCCAGGGCAACCTGTTCCAGTGTCTCACCATCCTTATTGTAGAAAATTTCTTCCTTAAGTCTAGTCTAAATCTACCCTCTTCCAGTTTAAAATTTCTGCCCCTTGTCCTGTCTCTACAGGCCTTGGAAAAAAGTCCTTCTTCTAAGCCTCCTTCATATATTGAAAGGCTGCAATAAGCTCTCCCTGGACCCTTTTCTTCTGAACAATCCCAGTTCTCTCAGCCTTTCTTCCCAGGAGAGGTATAGTAGCCTTCTGCTCATTTTCATGGCCCTCCTCTGGATCTGCTCAAGCAGGTCTCTGTCTTACACTGGGGGCCCCAGGGCTGAACATGGTACTCCTGGTGGGGTCTCATGAAAGTGGAGTAGAAGAGAAGAATCACCTCCCTTGAGCTGCTGGCCACATTTCTCTTGGTGCAGCCCAGGATACAGTTGGCTTTCTGGTCTGCAAGCACACACTGCTGGCTCATGTCCAAGTTTTCATCCACCATAGACATTATTTTTATGTAACAAAACACCTGTGAAGTAAGTACACACTCACATTGCATGAGTAAAGTAAGACACAGCAGGGAACAAAAGAGTAGAAAACCATCTTCTCAAAATGTGATACTGTTACACTGTCCACTTTGAGCACAGATCTCTACTGTCACTCAGTTCACAAAGGTGTAAATAATGTAAAACTAGCACTTGGTCTGGCTTCTTTTTCTCCCTGCTCATGCAGACTCCTCCATCAGCACTGCAACCCAAGCATACTACTCCTGTGGCACTCCACACTGCTCCAGATACCTCCATAGCTCAGCTGCATCCTCCCCAGCCCTGTGTCCACAGCTGCTGCATGGTGTCTCTCTGACTAGGTCTACTGTGAGGTAGCACATCATGTGCAATCTTTGTTGTACTCCAAACACAGCGACTGCTCCCAGGGCTTAGTTTTCCAAACAAAGTCCAAGTGTAGTTGTGTGAAGTATTCAAGCAATTTAACCCACAGTAACTCTTTGTTTTAAATAACACAACAAACAGCACAAGACAACACAATAAAATATGTGTGCCTCATTCCTTACCACAATTTTCCCACTGTTAAGATTTGTTTGTGGTTTAGGCACAGTGTCCTTCTGTTCTCTAAAATGACTGAGAGTCTCCTTTGACAATTTCACATCCCTTTCAAGCAGGTGATGCCATGGCCCTGCCACTGACAAAATTTCTGTTCCAGGTGCTTAATTAACAACTCATATGGGAATAAATATAGGCCACATCTAAACCCAGCAGGAGATGTCTTTGAGTGTAAGATTATCAAGTTTAAGAAATGTCTCTTCTTATCTTCATATAAAAAAAGGTCCAGGAGAGCAGTTAGCTTTAGTATGGGACTTTAGTTTGATAAATACAGAGTTCATACACTTTAAATGCAAATTATAAATCAAACTTAGACATTTTCTCCAAATTATTACTCATTTTCTTCTAAATTCACTGTTCTTCAGCTCTAGGCATTCTGCAACTTTAGTTCTTTAAAGACTACATTTGTCTTTCCTCTTTGTTCACATTTTTCTGTGGTTTACAATGTCATGTGTGTGATATATCACAATTCTGCATGTCCTTGCAGGCTTCTCAGCAAACCATTGATGAAAACAGCATCTTGTTTGCACAGGCAAATAGCAAATAATGAAAACTAAATGGACAAGAATTATAATTTCATAGAATTGCCAGAGTTGGAAGGGACCTTAAAGATCATCTAGTTCCAACTCCCCTGCCTGGCAGGAACACCTTCCACTAGATCAGGTTGCCCAGAGCTCCATCCAGTCTTGTCTTAAAAGCTTCCAGCTATGAGGCTTCCACAACGTCTCTGGGCAACCTGTTCTACTGTCTCACCACCCATCATGGTGAAGAACTTCCTCCTAATATCTAATCTAAATCAACCCTCCTCTACTTTGCATCCAACCCCCCTGGTTCTATCACTACCTGACATCCTATAAAGTCCCTCACCAGCTTTCTTGTAAGCCCCTTTCAGATACTGGAAGGCCACAATAAGGTCTACTTGGAGCCTTCTCTTCTGCAGTTGAACAGCCCCAACTCTCTCAGTCTGTCATATGAGAGGTGCTCCAGTCCTCTGATCATTCTCTTGGCCCTTCTCTGGACTCACTCCAGCACCCCCATATCCCTCTTGTAATAGGGGCTCCAGAACTGGATGCAATATTCCAGGTGGGGTCTCATGAGTGCAGAGTAGAGGGGGAGAATCACTTCCCTCAACCTGCTGGCCACACTTCTCTTGATGCAGCCCAGAATACTGTTGGCCCTTGGGCTGCAAGCACACACTGGTGGCTCATGTTGAGTTTCTTGTCCACAAGTCTCTTTCCTCAGGGCTGCTCTCAAGCCAATCACCACCCAGCCTGTGTCGGTGCTTGGGATTGCCCTGACCCAAACGTAGGACCTTGCACTTGGTCTTGTTGAACTTTATGAGGTTGGCATGGGCCCACCTCTCCAGCCTGTCCAGGTCCCTCTGGATGATATCCCTCCCCTCCAGCATGTCAGCTTGGTGTCATTGGCAAACTTGCCGAGGGTGCGCTTGATGCCACTGACCACTGACCATGTGGCCGACGAAGATGTTGAACAAGACTGGTCCCAGTACTGATCCTTGAGGGACTCCACTTGTCACTGGCCTCCACTTGGAGATGGATCCATTGACAGCCACTCTTTGGGTGCAGCTGTTGAGCCAATTCCTTATCCGGTGAGTGGTCCATCCAGCAAACCCATATTCCACCAGCTTGGAGACCAGGATGTCATGTGGGACGGTGTTAAAGGCTTTGCTCAGGTCCAGGTAAATGACGTCAGTTGCTCTTCCACTGTCTACTGATGTTATGACCTTTTCATAAAAGGCCACCAGATTCGTCAGGCACAATTTACCCTTGGTGAAGCCATGTTGATTATGCCCTATCACCTCTTCATTATCCTTCTAATTTAAACCCAGTCATTGAAAGAAACATGATAATAAATGATAAAGAAAAGATAAATGATAATGATAAATGAAATTAATGAAAATACCCATAATTTTCATAATATTTTTAATAATTAAAACAACACAACTGCTAGTGTAGATGAACAAAATCTTTTTTCCAGTTGTTTCTCATTTACAGAATTTCTCTCCATTTTGTCCGTCTTGTAGCACTCCAGAATCAGAACACTCTTGCAGAAAGAGCTTTTTGAAAGGTATGAAAGATAGCCCTCTAATAACCCTCATTTTTGAGGGATGTCACTCATTTTAATCCCAGAGCTGCTTGCATTCCCCACAAACATGCGTCATTTTTTAAGGTTTTAGTTTTTATTGATGATAATTATTCAAATGAGAAGTAAATATTCATGAAAGAGAGGTTATTAAAACAAAAGGAAATCTCAATGTTTCCAGCTCTTAGGATTTTATCGGAAGTCTGATGAGAGCTGGTGATTTTCAGAAAACCCAAGCTCTTGGATAAGAATAACCACTTTCTTTTGAAGTGAAAGAAAGATTCAAGAGAATAAATAAAAAAAAAGCTGAAATATGCCTTGAGTACACTTGATAGGATCAGAGAGTAAATAAAAGAACCCAAAGTTGTATTTTTAAGTAATCACTTTTAGTGCCTGATAGCAAGCCTTTTGGCAGCACTGCAGCACTCCTATGTAACAGTCCCATCTGGGACCAGGTTACTCAGCTAGTCTCTAAGGCAGACATGTATTGAGATGTGGTTCCTGTCTTAGCTCAGACAAACAAGTCAAGAAGAAGTTGATAGAAAAGAAGTACTATCACCCTACTTTATAAATAGGAAACTGAAGAAAGAAGTAATTGCCTTGCCCAAGAAAACCAAAGTTTCAAACATAACGAGGAAATGAAATTGCAGATCTCAGGAGTACCAGTCTGCTGTTACAATTGCAAAACTAACAGTGTCTTGATTCTCCTACCTGCTGCAGTAACTGCTTCTGCACCTTGCCAACATGAAAAGAATACAGTATAGTCATTGAATGTCTGAGAAAAAAAAACTTCATCAACCTTCATCTTCAGATACCATCCTGTTGTCTTTGTCTCTAGATCTGTTAACCTTCTTTGCTTTCTTCCTCTGTACATTCACTAGATAAACTTATCTGCTTCTAGTGTTTCATCTCACTTCTTTGCTGCTTTGTGATCAATCTTTCCCTTGGTATCTTGAGTTGATCTGTCTTTTCACCAGATTACCCTCTACTTCTCTGACCATTTTCTACATTCCATTAAGAAGCCTTCAGACTTTCTAAAAAACTTTTTTTAGCCTGGATGAATTACACATTCAGAATCAAATCCAAGTTACTGTGGTTCTCATACATGTACTCAAGTAAACATATGTTGGAGATTTAACCAAGAGTTTTTACTTATAGGAGATTTAATCAACAGTTTTAAAACATGGCTTTCAGAAATCAGTCTCTTTGTCAGACGTTAAGAAATCAAACAACTTTTTTATCCACTGGTAAGCAAATGAATTAATTGCTTCAAATTTTGCTGCTTTTTTTGGTCAATGTTTGTCTACTGCTCTAACATCATCACTATATCCATGTCCAGCCTTAAAGAAATATATTATTAAAAAATCAGTGTAAATCCTTAAGATCTGGACAAGCTACACAACTGAAATGTAATGAAAACATATAGTACATGTCCCCTAAAGGATGTTTCAGTCTGACTCTCCACAGATCATAGAATCATAGAATGTTAGGGGTTGGAAAGGACCTAGAAAGATCATCTAGTCCAACCCACCTGCCAAAGCAGGATCACCTAGATGGGGTCACACAGGAACGAGTCCAGGTGGGTTTTGAATGTCTCCAGAGAAGGAGAGTCCACATCCCCCCTGGGCAGCCTGTTCCAGTGCTCTGTCACCCTCACTGTGAAAAAGTTTTTCCTTATGTTTACATTAAAGCTCCTATGCTCCAACTTGCTCCCACTGCCTCTTGTCCTAACACTGGATGACACTGAGAAGAGCCTGGCACCATCCTCCTGACACTCTCCCTTAACAGATTTGAAGACACTGATGAGCATCACTGAGCTCTATGCAACCTAAGTACTCCCTAACATACAGAGCCAGCCCACTACCTTTCCTTCCTTACCTATCCCTTCTGAAGAGCAAGGTTCAGGGTTCCATTTAATCAGCATTTAAATACCTCTGAATGAGGATATAACCTGTCATAGATAAAATATCCATTTGAATACTTTTTGTAATTTGTATCAGTATTATTCTATTTCATGTTCTTGTTAATCTGATGATAGATAAATACACACTTAAACTCTCATGCACACATTTTGGAGGAAGCAACCTCTGTTTGTTTGGAGTACTATTACTTTTAGCATTTATCTGTTTCCCTATTTGTTTTCTTTCCTTTACTTTTGCCTTTCTTTTTCAGAGGCTGCCTTTTGTCCATTTATATTCCACCTGCACCTTCTCAATTTTCTCAGGTTCATTGCTGGTTTCACTATCCTGTATCAGCTCTTCTACTTCACATGCATGATCTGTCAGCAGGACAATATGATCTGCAGATCAGAAGCACTTTAGCAGTTATTCATTTATGTTGAATCTTTTTGTGCCCAGTCAAGTCTGTGAAGGACACATCTTAGGCAAACAACAAAGATCTTTAAAGTGATGGTGTTTCTTTTTTCCCCTTCAACAGTTCTGGACCTTCAGTGTATTGTATTCCTTTGTGTATTAGATACTGCATGTAACATTAGAATTGGAGACAGTATTTTCTTTTTGTATTTTCTAAGCTATTGTATGACTGTTAGCTAGTGTGAATGGATACTGAAGTTCAGAGTAAAGTAGCTCTTTATATTAGAAAGCTCTCTCTAGAGAGAGAGGGGGAAAAAATTGGGGTAGAGACAACAACAGGCTGTGATCTGCACAAACCATCTCTGGGAAGGAGCTAGATGGTGAGGTCTGGCCAAAGGAGGGAAAGCAAAAACACTGCAAAGCAGTAGCCAATAAAGAGGAGTCCAGGTAGCTAGTGGGATGCTCATAGAAATAATTGAGGAAAGCTGTAAGTTGGTAGGGCAGAGGAGAGAGCAAGTCTGAAAACAAACTGATTTTGAAAATGAACACATAAGTGTCTACATTTAGCCCATATGTGAGGTTAAACTGTAGCAGTTGCCCTATCACCTAATGACCCTTCCCCAGCAGAAGAGGGGAATAGGGAAAGAAGACAAGAACCATGGGTTGAGGTGAAAATGGGTTTAATGAAGCAGCCAAACTAATACCATTGCCACTACAAAGTATATAAAGTTATACTCAGCCTACTGAATATACAATGGTCACAATAAACACAAAACAAAAGGAAAAAAGCAGGTTCAAATGAATTCCAAGCAAGAGACTCTCCATCCTCCCTTTGCACCAAGACATTTACAGTATGGGATACACCTGTCAGCCAGCTCCAGTCAGCTGCCCTGGCTGACTCCCAACTGCTAGTGGCCTGCAGACCATGCCTGGTCTAGGATTCTGTTCCAGCAAACCCAGGACAATAAGCAAGAGAACTATTCAAATCTGAGATTTTTCTGAGTGATTGAAAATCTGAAGTCAAGAGTGTTCTGCTGTATAGATTTTTGTGGAGTAACATGTTATATGTAACTTCATATGTGAGTGCTTTGCACAGTTTGATTTTAAAGGCTGGTTATTCCAAGGCCCTGTGATGTTGCAGCATCTAACTATTAGGCACACTTCTGTCCAAAAGAATCTTTAGCCTCAGGCAATACATAAGGTTTAATTGGAAAACATCTAGTTGTGTGCTTCTTGTGGCTGAAATGCTCAGAATGGGTAGGGTGGTGGGCACAGCTGTTTGAGGAGGTCACCAGCCCCTAGATATTGTTAGTAAACATCCATTATACAGAAATGTTCAGTTTAAACACTCTCTTATGTGGACTTAGCCTGAAACCAGGCACTGCCTTCAGTCAAATTCCCCAGGATCACCAGGCTGTGGACAAGGCTCTGGAAGATGCAGGGAAAGTTGGAATCCAACTTGGACAACAAGGCTCTAAGTTCTTTAAAAGCATCTGTAAAATTCCTTTGTTTGATCTAGCCTGTATTGGAAAAGTTTTATGTTGTTGTCTCAGCTAGTGAGAGTAGGTAACTGGGTAGGGATTATGAATAAGTTATTTTTTTTTCACAACCAGAATTCATGGCTCTTCTTCCCTCACTCTAAGAACAACTCAGGAGGAACTAGAAGATAGTGGCAGAGAAAAAAAAATACAAAATCTTAGAGCCTGTTTTAAGGCCTTGTCATAACAATTGAATATTGAGTTAGTGTAAATGAATTCTGTTTTCCCAGAGGCATCAAACTTCTCCTGTCAAGACAGTCTCTCAAGAGAGACTGGAAAGTCTTCCACTGCCCTCCTTCTGCATTATTATTTCCCTCAAAATTTCTTGCTATTGATGTAACTAAAAATGCAATATAAGATCAGAGAAAATATTTTGTCAAGTGACTGAGACAGGCACAACTGATGGGTACTAAGGAAACGTGTCCTGAATTTTATGTTCCTCTGAGTGTGCTAGAAAAATATGAGAAATAGTTCATTTTACTTAGAAATCCAGGTGTGGAATTCAGACTACTTTCTGCTATGATGAAATTGAAGAGTGACCTAGTACTGTCATCAGATGTAACATATGAGTTGCTTTTCAGACTTTTAAGTTCATTTTTCCACTGGTGGGATATATCAAACCCCTGAAAGCTGTCTGATCATTGCGGAGAAATTTATTGCTGTGACCACAACACAGTTTTCAGCATGAAGACCATACCATCACTTCACATATGTGGTCAATATTCAGCAGACTGTAAGCAAAGAACAAGGTAGGGAACATAAAGGACAGCTAGCGAGCCTGATCCTGGGCTTTCTAGTCAGTTTACAGGGAATAAAGAAAATAAACCCACTGGCCAGAAGCACACAAATTAAATGGAAACAGAACTTGTTGAGGATATCATAGCAAAATAGTTTTCTGTTTGAAAATGTCTGACTTGAAAAAACCAAAATATATATTCTTTAGGTTCTTGAGGAAAAATCATATCAAACCTTGACTTAGAGTCAAGCCTTAGAGTGAGCCAAGGCACCATAAAGAGACACTGATCTGAAGTTTGCCTGTTTCATGTTCAAATTATGAAGACTTTTGAGGCTTCAACTGCAGTTGTTTTTAAGCGAAGTTTGAAGAACATTCTTTTATCTCCATAAGAGCTTGCCCAGTTAGTAAAAGCAATTGGATCGAGGAGCTAAATCTTATGTTTCTACATCCCAGGTAAGACCATAACTGAAGGATATAACCTCCCTCTCCACACATAAATACTTAGCAACAGATTTAACAGATGTAGTTAGGAGATCTATTTCTGTGCTCAAGGTTTGAATCAGATGGAAAGAAAGTTAACACTGTTATTTTCACAGGAGCCATTGGAGT
Source organism: Galbula dea (assembly GCA_013399015.1). Classification (NCBI taxonomy): domain Eukaryota; kingdom Metazoa; phylum Chordata; class Aves; order Piciformes; family Galbulidae; genus Galbula; species Galbula dea. The sequence continues at coordinate 569,271 of VWZX01003572.1, forward strand.
AAATGCTCTTCTAGAGTCACTGTCTCTTTTGTTTGCCCCTATTGCTTCTTGTGTTGGTGACAATGCCTGCTGCTTTCCCTGTGTGACTTCTAATTGCTCCATGATGTATAACTTGATCTTATACCTAGTACTACTAGGGTGATTAGGGACTCTTTTCAGGTACACACCTCACCTTAACCTACTCTGGAAAAGATGTATGTATTATGTAAAAGTGGTAAAGTTGTTCCAGAATCAAACTTGACTTACACATTTAAATGATGAGATTATGATCCTATTGAAATATTATTCCAGTGAAAGTAGATACCTTTAATTTATTTATTGCTGCTTGGTTTACCTCTGAATTTCATACCTTTTTATTTTTACTGTTGGTTCCTAACTGTTTACTTTTTAAATAAATCCTTTCATTTCACTAGGAAAGGGGGTTGTTTTCTTCATGCTTGTTGGTCACTTGAATCAATCTAAAATATAATCTCCTGGTCCTAGTAAAAGGTTGCACGTGGATGGTATGTTTATTCATTCACTCTGACAAATGGTGGGAGGCACCTGCCTCCTTTTGCAAGTGAGATTCCTGAAACCTGCCAAAAAGGCACAACAGGTAATTTTGAGAGTGTGTGCTAGCAATTTGATGTGGTTAGCTCTATCCAGAGATAAGGAGCCAAAGACACCTAGACCTCAGCTGAATAGGTCAGACTCTATGTGGGTTTGCCAGAAATATTTCCTCCATGAAGGGTTTTCTCCCTCATGGACTTAAAAGTTTTTTATCAAGATTCTTGATAAGTAGAAACATCTTTGCTTTACAGAAATACATACATTTAAAGTCTGGAATAAATACAATTGACTGATGCTTTCAGCACTGGAGGTGGGGTCCAAGAAGATCACATTATTTAAACAACCTTAGGGCTAGAAGATGTGGAAAGACCCACAGTGGAACTTTAAAAGTTATGAAAGGCCTAATTCCCACCTGAACTTTAAGATGTCTGGCCTTTCTGCTTTAAAAGAAGCAGTAACACTATTGTCTAACAGTGTACTAAGTGATGTGGCTCCTCACTGTTTCTGTGTTTGAATAGGATGGCCAGCAATTTCTGTATGCAAAGAAAGAGACTTTGCTGGAGCATTTATATTTTTTAGGACCCTCCTATGAGATTGTTGTACTGAGTCATAGTTGTGCTCTGTTCTAGACTGTTTCTCAGTCTAAATTCACACAGTAAGAATGAAGAAGTTAAAGGCTGTTTAAGGCAGTTCCTTGGACATTTTGCTGATGGAGAATGCACTTTCCCTCCAATTCTGCACTGTTCATGGGTTTTACTAACAGCACAATGTAATTTTTCTTAACTTTAGTGGTTGGGCAGATTCTGACACACCAGGAAAATGTATCTGTTTCAATTTGGTATTTAACAAGGTGCACAGATGGTGTTAAAAAGCAGGTAGAAGTGGTTAATCACCTGTGAATTTCAGGCATTTTTCTGCTGTCCACAGAGGACTTTAGAAGTGCATTTACTGCATAGGTTTCTCCACAATGATTTGCATATTCATGGTTGTTTTCAATCAATCACCCCAGAGAGGTTTGCAAATCTTTTCATTCTAAAGCAGTGAAGACCTGTCCGTGTCCACATTCCTAGCGCAACAAATTATTTGGGATCTGAATTGTGTGGTATTCACTATTTGCATTCAGGCATATCCATACCTCATCGCACCCTGAATTGTTTCATTTTACTGACACCATCTGTTTCTTGTGCCCAAACCAATTTGCATTCCATTTCAAGAGTTGTCCCCTATGCTTGGCTTTCTGACCTTGTAAATCGATCTCCTGTACAGTCTGTAACAGATACTTTCCTGAAATCTGGCTGAATTATGTCAATGATTTCATCTTTATCAATTCAGAGTTGCACTGAAATGATCCTAATACATTTGTCATACATGATCTTCTTTTAGCAGAACCATGCAGCTTTCCCTTTACTAAATCACATCTCTAACTGAATTGTAATCTTCTTCCTTATAAATGTTTCCATTATCTTGCTCACTATTACAGTCAGTCTTACAAGTGTGCATTTCGTCGGGTCTTCGCAGCGTCTCTCTTTGACAGTTACTGAAGCCGCTCAACGATGAAGTGCATTTCAAGTAAATATCTTCTTAAAAGAAGAAGAAAAAAATTAAAATCTAGTAAAATATACTCCTGGTGCTCAATAGTAGTTTTAGAAATTCACTGAGATGAGTGGAGAATAAAGGAGGATTTCTTTATTGCTGGCAGTTAGTGGCATTGATGGATCATGGCGTAGCTATTCTCAGTATGGCCAAATAATTTCACTATATAGAATTTTATATAGCTACAGCTAAAATTCAATGAACTGATTCAGAAGGTTCAGGATAAACTATAACAATAAGTTAAGCCCTTAAATCGATTTGGTATTTTAAAAAGATAGGGAGCAGCAAGATGTCATCTTCCTTCACAGATGTAACTTTAACTGGAACTGTAAATCCAGAGTGGAGTATTGGGGAATAAGGACATATAATGTGTGATTTAAGACTCACCCTGGAAATCGGTGAGGATTTGAGTACACCAACTCTAAAACATAATTGGAGCGTTGTAAGAGTCCATCCAGAAAGTTAGGAGGATATTTTTTTTCAGAAGAATAAAGATAAATTTCATATTTTAAAGAGGCTATTTTTGAAGAGTGCCGGGCTAGATGAGAAAAGAAAATGACTGTGAAAGAAGAAGCAGAGCAGCAGAGGCATAGATAACCACTCATCCTACTATCCTCTCAAGATATGAGCTGAGGATGATTTCTATCAATGACTTCCAAATATAACATTATTCAGCTTTCATTATGTTGTCAACCTAATTTGAATGTAAGTTATTCATAGCACTTGGCTGTTTTGCCTTTGTGTTTGCCTGTAAAGCACTGCACAGCCCAAGCCAGGAAAAAAAAAAAAGAGACATCTCGGATTAGAGGAGATAACGTCCTCACTGAAAGTCCTGTGTGCAAATGCTTGTTTTCTAATCACCTTTGTGAAACCTGCCCCTGCAATACCACACAGAGCAATTTCTCATCAAAGTAAGAAGAATTGCAGCTTATTTTATACTAATCCTAGACAGCCTCTCTACTTAGGAGGAATGGGAGAAACTCCTGCTGTCTTACATTAGTTTCTGGAAAAAAACCACCTGAACTTCCAAGATTTGGCTTTGGTGATGACCTTAAGTTCACAGAGCTCTCAGTATTGAACAAACTCCATGTTTGAGATGAAATCCTGAATTTGCACTGAAGTGGAATATAGTTTTTTCATTGATGTTAGAAAGGTCAGGGTTTCAATCCTTCCTTTTGAGACAGGAGCTATAAAAGTTTTTGCATGCTGTGGCATGATGATAGAATTGACTTCTGTAGAGATAGCACGTAAGTAATACAGAAAATATTATCCCTAGGGAAGAAGATCTAAGATAGTCACTGTGACCTAAAATAGTAGCTTGTTGTATGCCAAGAAGACTATCTTCCTTCTCTTAACTTTAAATAAAAACATAAAAGTTTAACTGAAGGTACAGTTAGAGCCTGACAATGTGCATCTACCTGTCCTTTATTAGCCAACAGGTAATTTTCTAGCTTTCAGCTTCCCTTTCTCCTTTCCCCCTTCTTTACAATAAATCTGTTCTAGATTTTCCTGGGTTTGTTGCATTGGCACATTTTCCTTCTCTTTGTATTTTATTTTTTATCTTTTCTTGCCCTTTGGCTGTAGATGGGCCTTTTTTCTCTTTTTTTTTTGTGTATCTGTCTTTGAGCAGCTTTCCACGCTCTCCACCTCAGGGCCTGACTAGTTCACAACTACAAAAGTCCAGATCAGAGAGGGTTTCCTCTCCTGAATCCCCAGATCTCTCACTGGCTCATCCATGGCTCCCAACTCATTCTCAAACAAAGCCAGTGTGAGGACTGTTGTCTTTGCTGTAACTCTGGCCGTTATTTTTGGGCACAAGGTGCATTTGCAGTTTGATCAGAAGCAATTGCAGAGCATCACGAAGAAAGCACTTGTGAGACACTACATCACATCTTACGTGAGTTTCCAATAACGTGAGCCAAGGATAAAGTCAGTCCATAAGAGTAGATACCACCAGCAGACTGAGCAGCACTCTTAGACCAGGATGTAAGCAGAGACTCTGTGTGGCAGACATGGATCTGTCCATGTGCTCTTGGACCACTGCATTTCCCTTGGGTGACACACAAGAGCTGAGTCCAGGAGATCACTCCAGGCCCTGTGGGGGTTAGCTGGGTATGTGAGGCAGGACTTTGAAAAACGCCAAGTAACAATGGAAAGCACAAGAATTGACCAGACAAGATGAATGTCTACCATATAAAGCTAGGGAAGTAAAAGTTAGGCTAGAGCTAAGCCAAGAGCATTAAATATTCAGATGGTGTATAATAAGAACAGTTTAACATATGAAGACAATACTGTTTCCATCTTGATGGACAAAAAAAGGTGGGGGGGGGCAGAAATAAAACTAAGAGGCTATTACTTGGATAAAAGCCAGAGAATGTTTTTAGCCTTCATACAAGAGGATGTACATGCTGGTGTTGTGTTACTTTCCAGTTCTGGGAGCTGGGCTACCCTCTGTTCACAGTGGCAACAGGTGTGTCCAGGCATGTGATGCAAAGCATGGCATGTCCAAGTGCATGGAACAGGTCAGTTAGTGGTGATGGTGCACAGCTGCAGAATGCAGAATGGCTCAGCAAGGAATTCCTCCTTGCCAAGCAGCACAAGGAATGAAGGAGAAACACAGAACGGAGAAAGAGGGCTAGTGATGGTGGGTTGTCACTGTAGTCCTTTCAAAGACTAAAAGGCAGCCAAGCAGAAGCTGACAGGCAGAAGAACCAGCACCTGAACAACTTAAGAAGGGAATAGGAGCATCATGGATAACACCAGGCTGGGCTGAAAGTGTGTTCCTTCAGCAAAGTCAAAGCACTAGAACATCACCTGCCAGCAAACAAGTCTGAGTGCAGGCATTAAAGACCTCCCTTAACAACAGGACAAAGTGGTACATGAAAGCTGAGGAGGGGCAGATTTTCAGGAGACTGATGAAGACCAAGCTGCTCAGCTCCCAGACTAAGTAGAGGGGTCCTAGTATGGAAGAGTGAGCTGCACACTGTGGAAGCTACACAGAAAATCAGTAGAGTTATGGGATCCTACATGCAAGTAAATAAAGCTAAAAGTTCTGCAAATAAGATTTATTTGGAGAACATATGAAGGTTTGATTGATCCCAGAGCTGTATTGGCATAGAGACTTACCAAAGTGTGCTTTCAGGAAAGCATAGTTGACTGTTCAGTGCTACTACCACAAGGGCTAGCATCAATCCCCACAAAAACTAACTGCATTCTTTTGCTTAGCTATGACTCTAAGTAACACGTGAAGTTGAACTATGAGAGGGAATTCTCCCTGTAATTCCACATCTGACAATGTGTGAATCTCCAAGCACTGAAAAAATACCAAATTTTAGACTAGTACATAAGTAAATAAGTAAACACATAAATAAAGAAAATTAAAATTTCAATTATGTAAAAAGTGATAACAAAAAAGAGAAATCACTCTTGATATCGACATCACTGACAATCTATATTTATGGAATTTACCTACTGTCTTGTCACCTGCTCATCAGAGTCACAACTTTGTGGGGTTTTTGTCCCCTCGTCTCTGAACATCGAATTTCCACGCTCACACTTTCAAACTCTTCAGAGACAATATAAAAGCAAGGTGATGAAAAGAAGGAGGATTTTTGCTTAGTCACTTGAACCTTGGATTTGGAGATCTAAATTACCTGAGACTAACCTAAATCACTTCTAATGAGAGTGAGTTACAATGTTTAGTCTGAATCAGGATGACTTTCAGTCTATGAAAGGTGGGCTTTGCATCTTACAAGGGTTGCACAGTTCTATAGCAAAGGAATTCAGATTGAGCCCCTATCTACACTAGCCATATTGGTACCCAAGTACCTTACCTTGCTTATCTGTCGTTGGAGGTCTTTGTTCAGCAAGAGAGCCTCACTTCAGTCATTCTACAGCTTGTTATGTTGTTTACAATCCAATTCATACTGCTGTTGAAAATGCTTTTTTCCCCCTTCCTGGTGTGAAGGTGCAACATGCTGTTACTGTTTACAGCAAACAGGCTTGCATGACTATGCAAGCTAAGGAGGAAGATACATGCATTGGTTTATTTGCTGTAATATTTTCACAGAAACTGGAATATATAAATTTTTAAAATAGTTTTGGTATCAAAATGGGTAACTTTTTAAAGGGAAAGAAAAAAGCTCAAAATGAGTTTGTGGAAAATATCATGAAGAAATAATGTGAAAATGTGATCCAATGTTAATAACTTCTTAAAGACTGGCCTAATTTTAGTGAGCTCTTAAAGGAACATAATACTACCTAGTCTATTCAGAAGTAGTATATCCCTTCTAGAAAGAAAAACAAAAAAAGTGCTGCAGATTAGTGCAACCAAAAAGTCTGAAAATGGCATTCTGGACAAATTACTTCCAATTTCATTTGTGCCTATACAACTCAGTCTGTGAGCCACTTCACAAAGTTGTGATCCGACCTCTCAGCAACAGCCAGACTTGCAGACTTCAAAATCCATCCACTGAGAATTGGAGCAGGAGGGTGCTTTCTGAAGTTGTGAAGTTCCATGTAGATGTTTAAAGCCTGAATGGTGAGTTTTGTCCTGCCTCCATGCTTATGTCCAGCTTAAGTGTGCATATGTATGTGTGAATTAAAATATGTTGCCCCTTCTTGGTAAGATGAAAATCTTGTCAGTTACTTGTTAAAAGGACTTTGGTATGTATCAGGAAATCATAGAACAATTGAGGCTAAAGGGACCTCTGGAGATCAGTTGGTTTGATACCTTGCTCAAAACGGGGCAAATGCCAGGTCAGGATACTGAGGCTTTGTGCAGTCTAGTTCTGAGTATCTCCAAGGCTGGAGATCCCCCCCACAGCCTCCCTTGGCAACACGGTGCAGTGTTTGACCATACTTATTGAGAGTAATTCTTTTCTTCTATCTAACCAGAATGTTCATTACAGCAACTTATGTCTGTTGCCTCTTGTCCATACTTTTCTTGTGCTGTACTTAAAAGTAGAACAAGAATTGTTCTGTTCCATCTAACTCTATACAGCCCTACACATATTATAAGGCAGGGAGAATGACAATACTTTCTGGCTATTAGAGTTTGTTTTTTCAGGCTGCCCTAAATTACAATATACAGTCAATTCTCTATTAGCAGAAAGCAATGGCTGATTTCAATGGTTTTTATTGATGCATCATATTGGTGCTCAGATATGGGATTTCCCATGCCTTAATGATGCCTTTACAAGGATTAACATGTCTTCATTTCTATGGTAGAAGTACCTAGATTTTTCATGTTTATGAGAAATACAAGTAACTATTGATGTTCAGTCACTTTTCTATTTTGCCCTTTAAATATATATGGCAGATCTTTTACCACTGAAGTAGCTAGCTACCAGCTACAAATGTAATGATATTAGTAAACATATAGGTAGACTGTGTGGAAAGCAGATTACTGTACATCCTTAATTTAGACTGACTCAATTTTTGTTTAACAGAGTTACGAAGAGAGCATGAATTATAATATTTTGCTTAAAAGTTAAGAATTCTATTTATCAAGATTATTTTTATACCTATAGGTAAGTAGTAAATTAGGTGGCTACCTCGAAAATATGCCTGGATGATTAGGAAATATGATTATCAGTGGTTAAGGATGGGGACTGAGGCAGACTGAGACTAATGCCAAAATCCACACTTAGTGCTTGCATTGGATCTTGGACTTGAGCACCTGTGTTCTGACTAAGGCTACAATCCCCCATGCCCAATATAACACCATAAGTTTTACAGGTGAATTTCACTGAGCACCCTGCAGTACGCTTGTGCATGTGGTCAGATCCCTCTTTCAGTATGGAGTGAACAACTCCATATCTGTCTTATTAAGCAGGTGAAAACCTCCAGGATAGTTTTCCTCTGCTTAAATCTCCAGATTTGCTCCACTGTGTCTCAGAGCACAGTTGATATGTCTACACTGATCACAACCAGTTTAAAAACAGTACTAAACAAGAAGCCACTAAAGATCAAGGTGACCTCTGCTCAACCTATGAGCCCCCAAATGCTGATGAGCAATCACAGATATTTCTCAAGGGCTGAAGCAGAATGCAACTCTGGAGTGAGTCATTTTCCCTTTGATAGGTCCCCAGATGCCTACATTTCCTCACTTTCACAGAGGTGAAAGCTACCCTGCATAATCCTGCCTTCATTGCAGGGTATGAGCAAGCACCCACAAAGGTGCTCTGGAAAATGATGGCACTCATCTCTAGCTTATCCCACAGAAACTTATCCATAGGGTTCATCACCAATCCAGCTCCAGGAGAGGCTCGAGCTGTGAAACCTTGCCTCCTAATAATAGGACCTTCGTATTACAGGGATGCCAAGGTTAAATGCTGAAATCCTGAGCAGTGAAAACCCCATGGAGTAGTTTGTGAATGGCCACTACAATTTCTAATCTCTTCTGAGGCATCTGCCTCTACCTACAAGCTGTGCAAGGAAGGAGTCACGGTCAGCCCCAAGGTCTGTTTGGCTGGATGCCCGAGGGGCATACTGGCATCCCCCGACATTCATGTCAGTCTAGCCCTAAGTGACTTGATCATGGACGAATGGAGTGGGGACAGAGCAGAAAATGCAATTTAGGTCTTCAGCAGCTTGTCCTGAGGCCTAATCTTATACATACCATGTCCTATCTACCTTATCAGCCACAGTTTCATACACCAAAGTTCATGAGCTCCAGGTAGTCTTCACAGCTTCAGTGGAGAAGAATTTGTCCTGTACTCGCTAGAGGGAGCCCATGTGGTCCTAGCAGTGCTAAAGAAGAAAGAAATTGATCTATAGGCAGAGAGAGCAGCAGCATTGCTCTTTTCCCAACTCAGTTTAAGTCAATAGTACTTTTAGTCCCTTTTCCCTTTTTCTAGATCTGAGATTTTTTTACTAACTTCAGATGGGGAAAAGAGACTTTCAGAGCACTGCCTGAAGAGAATCTTGCATTTTATAAGGACAAGACTATATATGAAATACTGACATGGTCAGCTGAGCTCTGGTCCAGACATTGTTGACTGAGGTCAAATAGCATAATGGCTGCTGTTTAGATGTTCCCTTAAACATCATCCTGACCAGGAGCACACATCAATTCTAACATGTTCAGACACAATTCTACACCTTGAGACTGAGAGTCCAAATCCTGTTTACAGAGTGGTACAATGAGCAGACAACCTCGTCCCCAGGCTCCTAAGTCACAGTGGCCAGATGGGAAGAGCTCATCCCAGTGGTGGAGATATGCATTCCCCATGCAAATCAGTTTGGATAGACTTCACCCAGTGGTACCATTGATACAGTGCACATTTCAGAAGATCATACAAGATTGTGACATGGCCTTTTTTTCTTTTCTTCTTTGTTCAGCTGTACACTTCTAGTACCTAAAGAAACAAATCCAGAGCTGCTGCAATGCAGGGAGGTGGGCAAGACTTTGGAAACCACAGGGTCTCAAGGCATCCTGCTAACTAGAAGGAAGGGCGGGGTGCAGGAACCCTGACATGGATCACAGCAGAGGTGGCTTGAGCATCGCAGGACCCCAGAGGGCAAGGGGATACCCCTCCTGCATGGGTTAAACATGCAAGAACATGATAAATTGGAGGTTCCATGAAGGCTTGGGCTTGACAGCACTGCCTAAGCCTACCATTAGTGCCATTAGACCTGCAATTCTCTCATTTGCTTGGGCTCTTGCTATGCTTCCCTTTTCTGTTTGAAGAGGCTTGTTTAATTTTGCTAACGACTCTGAATGAAGATAAGGCCCATGTGTGTAATAACAGACTAAAATTAAACTTCAAACAAATTATCTGTTAGGATTTAGGAAAATCTTATCTGGGGAGGAATTAATCCTTGCTGCTTGTTTTGGGGCTTTAGCAGGCCACCAGGGATTTAAAAGAGAACACTTTTTCAGTCTGGTGCATACACAGCAGCTGAAGCAATATGCATAATTCTGTGGATATTCTAAAAAAATAAAATACAAACAAAACCCCAAAAAGACATCTAAGCATCTGAAGTGTAGCCTGAACTGACTGCAAAAAAAATATTGCAGGTGCTGTACATCATCAGCTGTCACTGTCAAAGCCCTGGTCTCCTTGTGGCTAATGTTCCTGCTTCCTTCATCATTGCTTATCAGGACAACTCTGCAAGCTGTCTCTTAAGCCCTAGCTCTCCACACAGTGTGGTTTGGAAACTAGCCATTGCACCCACCTAGTGATGTGAGGTTGCTCTGAGAAGATATTGCTCAATCCCGTCTATTAATCAAATTAACAGAGAGGAGGCAGGTTACTTTGCTGAAAAATGTTCATGTGGTTCAGAGTGCTGTTGGGAATGGGACTAGAAGTGGGGCTGGCAGACAGTTGGCAAAATCAGCCCCTTTCAAATACTACCACCAATGGTGGTTTATGAGATTTAGTCTCAGGAACCATTTCATACTAACTTTAGTTCTACTTCACTCACCTGAAATAATACCCATGACAGACAGTAAAGACAAGGACATGAAGACCTCTGGAAACACCTTCGTATCATCTTACCACAAAGGTACTTCAATTTCCATCAGCAAGAGATTCCTGGTGGAGGTCTTTCATCTTTTTTCTCTCCCATTCATGGTTTTCTTTCTTTCAGCATAGTTATCCACACCAACTGTAAGGTGAAAGGACAGTAGGAAGAGAGAAAAGAAGCTTTAACAGCCAGGAGGAGATAAACGGTGCTCTTTGGAAGCATAAACTAGACCAATAGTGAGGAGAATCATGTGGTAAAATGTCCAGTGTTTTGTGATTTTCTCAAGCATATTTTTCTTGCAGTTCTGGGGCGCAGATTATGCAGGCTTCAGAGTAAAAAGCCCTCTCAGGACTGCACAGTAGTACAAGAACAGAAACTGCCAGAAAACATTGTCTCAATTTTCCACTATCCTCAACCATACAATGGTGGAAATATTAGGTATCTGAACTCTGTGGAGGTTTCCACTGGCTCTGTTGTGTCTTCCACTAGTGTCTTGGGAACACTTGACTACACTGCCATGCTATCAGACAGCTATGGTTTAAGGTATTTAAAGCAACCTAATGAGTAATAGAATGATCTACACCTGCATCCTGAAAACCCAGGAGGCTGAATGCACCTTCTGTGGGTGTCCGGAATATCTGATTGCATTCCCTGAAGCTGTGTACAAAGAGAGATATCTTGCCTGAGGGAAGTGAAGGCAGTCAGAGGCTCAGAACACAGCAGGAAACCACATACAAATAAAGAACAAAATATCCTTTCCCCCTCTTTGACAGTTGGTTTAGGGTCCTGCCCACCCAGGTAGATAATAGCTCTTTGGACACTCTGCCTGCTCATCCACTGTTCCCTCCTTGCAACTTGAAGCAGTAGTCCTTTGGAATTTGCAAGTGTGTTTCACATTCCAAGGGCTCCATGCCCCTGCTTGGCCTACCATAATGATGCAATTTATTAGGAAGCTGAACAGATGAGAACTTGCTGAAGTCCAGGTCTGCTCCCCTCCACAGCCACCACCATCTCTCACTGCAAGAGGTGCAGGTCTCCACCATTGCTCCTTCCTGTCCATGGACTACATCAAGGAGAGTTGCTGAGAGTGTGCAGTCCAATGTGTGGTCTGCAGGGCCAGAAACCACCTCATACTCCAGAACAGGGCTTTTTCCACTCCCTGAGCTGCTCATGACCCCAACATCAGTTGTCAACAGAGGAATGTAGGATAAGTGGACTACACAAGGAAAGATTTTTGAAATAACCTTTACCCTTTCATCACAGAGCATCAGAAGCAAAATGAAGGACCCCATCTTTACCTCTGAAGCTTCTGGCAAGGACTCCAAATTTACAGCCACTGAAGCACAGTGGCACACCTCCAGCAATGCACAGTGCAATGATGCTCAGCCCAATAAACCTACGCGCAGTGCAGAAACCTGAGGATCTACCAGCCCAGAAGTACTGTGTTGGTACAGCACTTTGCATCAGCCTTCCATTCCTGTTGGATTTGTAAACCTCACTGCCCTACCGTTTCTCCTGGCCCCCAGAAGTGCCACAGTGACACAGATTAAACCTACCTAGACATCTGCTGAGAAGTAAACCAAACAGAACTTACACTAGCTGAAGTCGTTCTTCCATGCTATTTCTAGAAAGGCATCTCATGATCTGCTGGTAATCCCTATCTGCATGGTCTTTCTCAGGATGCAGCCAAGAAGGATGAGGCAGAAATCCCTAGAGATCTGCAATCTTTTTTCATTCTGGCCTTTAACTGGGCAGAGAGGTCACTACTGAGCAATCTCTAGTCCATGAAAAAGGAGTATGTTATCTTGGCAACACTTCAAATGTCTGCTGACCTAAAAAGCAAAAGACTAGAGACAAGAGGTTAAGTACTTTGGTGTGCTGAACACACAGTATAATAGCTCCTTTTTACCTCTCTTGAATTTCCATCTTTATCTCCTGTACAGCTCTTGACAATAAATGTCATATGTTTTATTGTAATAGATGTTACTAGCGAAAGGCAAATACATTTCTAAAGGATTTAATTTGTTGCCATGGGAGGCAATGCAAATAATTTGAGGTTAAATCCTAAAAGACAAAAGAAAGCTCTCTTGTTAAAGTAAATACAATCTCATTGCTTTGCATTCAGTTTTAGAAGGTTCATGAATATCCTTGTTTTCTGTAACCTTGCAAGTTATTGAAAAAGATCTTTCATTTGCTTCCCCTCTTTGCAATTTCCTTAGATATTCTATTTCCTTGCATCTGCAGAAACTGAGCTGTTTTATGTGTGCTTGACAAACCATCAACATCTGCATGTGAAAGATTTCAGAAGAGAGAAGAAACAGTAAAAAAAAAAAATAAATGTAAACCTTTCCTAATCAATTTTTCTTTGATTTTCATACACTTGTGTAATAGGATATATCCAATGCTGGATTTTTCTGAAAATATATTAAACTGAGCAGATTCAGATTTGATTTGTTGACACTAGAGAACAAACTCAGTGAAAGAAGTAGTGTGTCTTGCTCAGAAGCTGTCTCAGGCTGAAGCTGTGTACTCCTCACAGGAGTATATTTGTATCTTCATAGAGGAACCAGTTGGAAGATTGGTCTTGATTTGAGAACATGAAGCAAAAATACATAACTATGCAGATGTGATACCTACTGGAGGTAGCACTCATAACTGGAGGGTCAACAGCCAGCACACAGAGGTGACCATTCAAGTACCTACTCAAGGTCATGTTGCGAAAAGAAGGGAATGAGCATCCAGGCATCCCTTCTGCTTTCCCACACAAACCAGTCTAACTCTGTGCTATGCCTTGGTTTCTTGGCGACACCATTTGTCAGGTTTTAGAAATTAAAATAAGGGAAGGCCCAAATCACATCCTCATAAACTGGAGCAAATTTCCTCCCAGTTTCTCTTGCAGAATTGTTCACGTAAATCAGGTGCTTCCGACTGAAATTTGATTTGTACAAAATAAGCTCTAGGAGCACTTGCCATACACAGTGTACCCTCCTGTCCCCATTTTCTGTTGTTCAGAGGAATTCAAATCCACTGCTTATATCACTTTGTCTTTTGAACAAAGACTTACACATCCTCAGATATTGAATGTGCCCGACACTGACACATCATTTCCAAGGAATGAAGGGGGCTGCTTGTCTATTCTTATTTCCAAGTGTAGGCTCTGAAAAGACCCAGGACTGGGATACCAGACCCTGTCCCCTCTATGTATAGGGAAGGGTTGAGCTTTCCTACCACAAATAAGAGAGGGCCCAATAAGTGTTTTCCTCAGGGAGGCCCCAGCAGTAACTCATGACCTACTTCAGATTGGAGGGTTTACAGAAGACCATTTTGTCATTGTTGCTATGAGTCTAGATAAATTTTATAGTTTACCTCAATGTCCCAATATTCATGGGTAACTACAGATAGTTGGTCTTCTTGGGCTGAAAGGGATGATTCTAAGCTAGTTGTCAGTGTAGTCAAGTGAAAGTGAAGTACAGAAGGGAAGAAACATATGGATGAGCTTGAGATGTTTTCAGTGAAGACAAACTCAATGCCTTGGGTTGCAGTTGGGAGCAGTAGGAGTGACTCACTCTCTTCCCTAAATTATACCACTGCGTGGGGCATGCATCAGACATTAGCAAGCTCCCAGTTATTCCAGAAGTTAGTATGCTGTGCCAACTCATTACTTCCTAAATAGCTTCAGTGTCAGTGCTAAGTGGTGACTTAACTGACTGCTGACATTCACTACAAGGTCACTAAGCTAAGTCTATACTTAGGAGCACTTCGATGCTGCAAATGACATGGAAGTGATTTCATCTATACACATTTTGAAGAGGATAAGAGGAACAGAGAATTAAATATTCTTACAGTGACAGGATTTTCTGTGGAAAATACACTGGCTTATAAGTACTATATTTCATTTTTGCTCTCCTTTCATAGTGAGGTCTTGAACACAACAAAAAAAATTAACAAGAGGAAATTTTTCACTGTGCGAGTGACTGAGCACCGGCAAAGGTTGCCTGGAAAGGTGGTGGAGTCTCCACTGTTGAACCCCAAAAGCCTTCTGGACGTGGTCCTGAGCAACTGACTATGGGTGACCCTGCTTGAGCAGGTGGGTTGGATCAGACAACTCCTAGAGGTTCCTTCCTACTTCAGCTATTCTGTGATTTATGACTTTTTCTGTTTTGGCTTAGGTCATCACCTGACAGTCTTTCCCATACCCAAATGCTTTGTCCCTGCTCACTGATCCTTCCATCATAGGCCTGACCAACATGGACAAAGAAGGTAGAAAACACAATTAATATTCAGCTCACTGAATAAAACGTGGAGAAGGAGTATCAAGAAAGCAAACACTAAAGACAACACTAATAACAAATTGAGTAACAGCTGAAAAGTTAATATTTCTGCATTTTTTTCCTGAGGAATATAGCATGCCTCTACTGATGACTGCAGCAAACATGCAACATTTCTCACTCCAAAGAGCTCCTCTTGACTTGCATATGTCTCTTTACAGTCCATATACTGTAAATACATTCTTGCCTTCCAGTGCTCACTGAAGAGAATCTCCCCAAAAGGCCCACTGCCTATGGTCAGATGACGAAGACATCTACAACTCCATCTGGCAGCCTGGAGCTGCAATAACCTCTTTATTCTCCTCTGCCCACCACACCAAAGAGCCAGGAATTGTGCCAGTTGGCCTTCATTGATAGTCCCTCAAAAATATCAAAAGGCAGATTATCCTTATTTCACCTGCAGAAGTTGATACAAGTCTTCCTACAACAATAAATAGCTTAGCTCAGTCATTTGAGAGGAGATGGCATACGGTTCTTCAAGTCTGGTGATTCAGACATCAAAATTTTCCATCCATTAGGAAGACAAAGGCAAATAAATTGGGGTCAAAGGGGAAAGACAGAGAATTGAAAGAAGAGAAGCTCTCCATTACCTTCCATTTTAACCCTAAATCTGTCTTCATCTATATCTGAGAAAAGCAAAAGAATGAATCACTTTTTGTTCCTAGCAGGGTAGCACAGAATTGGGAAGTACATCTGGACACACGTACACATTTCAAACCAAAGGTGACATGAAGGCATTGACGTGCCACTTAGTTTCATATTTCACTTTATTCTCATGGCTTAGGTCAGGTATATCCTTCATGCACATTGGGATAAACCCCATGGGAGCTGTGGAGCTCCTGCAGCACTGGAGCAGGCTGGCTGAGGCACATCAGCTGCCTGCACCTATGCAACTTGCGCTGTTGTGTGGGGTGGGACTGGGATTTAGCGTGGACATGAGAACAGCCTTCTCCACATAGTTGACACACAGGATTTCCTTATCGTTTTCCAGTCCAAAAATCAATGAATGCTTGGGCTTTTTTTCTCCTACCTGAACCCATTTTCAGCCAGTAGCATGCCCCAAGCTCACCCAGCCTGTGTTGTGAAAGGGAAGGAGAGCTGCCTGGGCTCACAGTCCCAGCTGTGGTGGGATTTTACAGCACAAACTCCAAATATGATGTTTCACTTTTTTAAAAATCATAAAAATCAGGCGGTAGCTATTCCTATGATACAGGCAGATGTAATAAGTTGATGGGGAATAACTGCAGGACTCTGCAGTTACTCACTTCATTAAGTCTTAATTGTAACGGTTTCAAGGTGCAACCCCAGCACCATAATCAGATCCTGAGGTGACAGAGGCACAGATAATTGTAATAAACCTGCTTCTGAAATGAAAGGCCTGCAGTTTTCTCCCCACATGCTAATGGTACAAAGCAGAGTCAGAAAATGCTGTCAGCAGGGACTAGGAGAAGCTGGGGATCCAGGGAGACCTTTGCACTAGAAGGCTTACAAACAAGTACTAGGTAGATGCCATTAACCAGAGCTGCTGATTTAACTTCTGTTTCCCTTCTGTTTCTAGCTTGCTCTCAGAAGAGTCCCAAGTAAATCTGCACCACCCTGGCCTCATTGACACTTTGCTTTCTGTAGAACCCTGACAAAATCATTTACTGTATTGGCAAGACCAGAAAAGAAGGAAAATGGAAGAGAGAGGCCCAACGTGCAGACAGCAGTGCCGGTCTCTCCATAGGTCATCTGCACTGACCCCACCAGCAATGGGTGGTGAGTACTTTCTTGACCCACTGGCCTTTCTTTCACAGAACTGCAATGGAGAATCAATTGTCAAGGCATACCTGCAGCTGGAGGATGAGTCAGCCCCAAGGAGCTGCTGAGTCAGAAGAACTGAAACAGACATTGAAGCTGGAAAATGAGCATTCTTGTACAATCCAGTGCTAATGTCCAAGCAGGAAATAGAAATGAACTTCGGAATAGAAGTTAACAATTGCAAATGAATAAAAACGGGAGCAACACTACCAGAAGCCCTTCATTCTGTTGATGTCATGGTCCCCAAATGCCCTTCAGAAATGCAAATTGCCTACAATGTAATAAAAAGGGCATTTTCTAGAGTGTGCAGAGCTTGCATAGTTTAATTAAGCATAAACTAGGGTGACTCTAGAAAGGAAAATGATGTGGATTGCATTCTCCGAGTGACCTTGGAAAGGCACTTAAGTACTTTCTCTTCACAGCAATTAGGTAAACTCACACTTCATATGCTGTCACTCCTATTCCTTTCCTTTATTTGGAAGAATATTTTTTGTTCTCCCTGATCCCCTGATCTCACAGTGATTTATCTCTGTGCTTAGAAAATGTGATTTGTTTCCTTCAAGGTAACTAAACGTTTGTCTACAGCCTCACCATCTCTAGTTTTCTACCCCCTACTTGAATATTCCTTATATCAAACTCCTGCACATGCTTTCCTTGCTTTACACCAAATTCCATCTAGGCCACCTCACTGATAAGGCAAAACTAGAATAAGGACATGCCTATAGAAATTTCTCATCCAATCTTCCCAAGACCAACCTAGTGGCCTTCTAGGTATCACTACAGCTTGGGGATGAAAGGATTGAAAGCAGCCCTACCACAGAATGACTTGGGGGTACTGGTGGGTGAAAATCTGGACATGAGCCAGCAAGATGCACTCACAGCCCAGAAGGCCAACCATATCTTTGGCTGCATCAAAAGAAGGGTGGCTAGCAGGTTGAGGGAGGTGATTCTCCTCCTGTACTTCTCTATGGTAAGACCTTGAGACCTTACCTGGAGCACTGTGTTCAGCTCTGGAGTCCTCAGCACAGAAAAGACATCAACACGTTGCACCAGGTCCAGAGGAGGGCCACGATAATGTTCAGAGGAGCTGGAACATCGCTTCTATGAGAAAAGGTTGAAAGAGTTGGAGTTATTCAGCCTGGAGAAGAGAAAGCTCCAGAGAGACCTTATTTTGGCCTTTCAGTACTTAAAGGGAGTTTATAAGAAAGATGGGGACAAACTTTTTAATAGGACCTGTTGCAACAGGACAAGGGGTAGTGGTTGTAGACCAGATATATGGAAGAATTGTTTTTACAATGAGGGTAGTGAAATAGGGAATAGGTTGCCCAGAAAGGTGGTAGATGCCCTATCCCTGGAAACATTCAAGGTCAGGTTGGACAGGGCTCTGAGCAGCCTGACTGAGTCAAAGATCTCCCTGCTCACTACAGGGGAGTTGGGCTTGACATTTAAAGGTCACTTCCAACCCAAATTCT
This sequence comes from Galbula dea, assembly GCA_013399015.1. NCBI lineage: Eukaryota > Metazoa > Chordata > Aves > Piciformes > Galbulidae > Galbula > Galbula dea. The sequence continues at coordinate 587,485 of VWZX01003572.1, forward strand.
TCTATGATTCTTGTTGTGGCCTTCCAGTATCTGAAAGGGGCTTACAAGAAAGCTGGTGAGGGACTTTTTAGGATGTCAGGTAGTGATAGGACTAGGGGGAATGGATGCAAACTAGAGGAGGATAGATTTAGATTGGACATTAAGAAGAAATTCTTCACTGTTAGGGTGGTGAAACAGTGGAACAGGTTGCCCAGAGAGGTTGTGGAATCATAGAATCGTAGAACATTAGGAGTTGGAAGGGACCTCAAAAGATCATCTAGTCCAACCCCTCTGCCACAGCAGGATTCCCTAGACCAGGTC
>VWZX01003575.1:0-41187 GCA_013399015.1 Galbula dea
TCCTTTCCAACCGTAATGATTCTGTGATTCTGTATAATATCAGTAGCATGCTAGAAACTTCACTGTAGCTTTCTGAGGTGCATCAGCAGCACTAAGGGTGATGGCAGAAAAACAAACAATGGAAAATTACTGCAGATCAGAATTATAAACTCTTTTGTGTTAGAAATATGATCAGAAATAAAACAATATTTTAGCACTTGTATTCCAAAAGTCACTCTATTTTTCCCAGTGATGCTAGCAACAGTTCAAGAAGGATGGAGACAAAGCTGTAAGGAATTGTTAATTTGTTCCTGCCCTTCCCCCTAAAAGAATAATAAAAAAACCCCAGAGTAATCTGAGGTCTGCAAAACGTATGTTACAATGCATAGGAAAAGGATTTCAGATTATCCAGCCTCTTGTTTCTCAAGACAAAGGACAAGATCTTTCTAGGTCACAAGGCTTAAACAGTAGGGAGAGTTTTAGAAACCAAGAAATTAAGGAAGGAAAAAAAGAACATTTTGAAACTCTGAATTTCATTGATTCATATGATGTTTCTATACCTATATGCCTATGTATGTAGATATTTTTCCTTATGGTTTTTTTCCTTCTGTGACTTGTTTCATTACACTCCATACTGAAGCAGTGTGATCCTGCTTGAGCATCCCTGTGAGTCTTAACAGTGTCATAATTAAGCATTGGAAAATGGCACTTTTACTTATCACAGAAGATTATTTAGATCGTGATTCATTCACTGTTTGCATGGAATAAGGGTGCTGACACTAGTAGGCTGTTAACTGCAACTAAAAAAGGCAGAAATGGAAAGCACTATTACCATTATTTAATCAACATAAAGTCATAAATTCCAAACTGTTACGTAAGATTAAACATGACAATCAGAAAGGGCAACGTTAAAGAACTCAACAGTTTTGGCAGAAGTAAAGGTGAGCAGAGACTACCTGATGCCTAGCTATGGTAAGGCTTGTTTCCAAAGAGGAAAAATTTACGGTGATTTCAAGGAAAATAGCAAAGTAACTTTCTGAAGAACTGCTTTTCCCTACTTCTCCTGAAGCCTGCAGCTCTGTGAGAGGGTAACTGTGTCTTTCAAAAAAGACCATTTAAGAAAAACAGATGATGAAAGTGGTACAGCTGTGAGAATAGGTCAAATGATTCCTGCATCAAGCTACACAACATGGCTAAGTGTCCATGGAAGCTCACATGCAAGGTTCTGCTCATACCAAATCACTTCAATGTCACGTTATCTTCATGTTGTTATTCTTATCTCTCAGACTGAATAACCTTATACACGGCAAGGAAAAGAACAAGTACTCTGAAGATTTTACTGCTGAAAGTTACTACAGAACACCAAGTTCCCAAACCAATTCACGTAACACACTTCAAAATGGAGCACGGCTATGTAAAGAACTGGAAATTGCCTCCCATGTTATCAGTCAGCAAAAAGCCCTTCCCAAACTCTTCAACACTGGGAAATAACACAGCAATTGAAAAAGCAGTGACTTGAGGGCAGCTGGAGCAGGAAGGTTGAGACAGCCCAAAAAGTCCTTGATTGAAGCTATGATTCTTCATTTGGATTTCCAGAGTATTTCCCAAAGGGGAAAAACCCCAAAACAACAATAAAACAACCAAAACAAACAAACACAAACCAAAACCCCCCCCCCCCCAGATGTTCTTTCCACTTGAGACAAGATTTAAAACTGCTGGATTTGTTCTCCCTTCACTCCTTTTTATTTCTGAATAATTCTGAATATTTTATTTTATTTCTGAAGAATTCTATTATTTGTTGTTCCAGTTTGAATACATTTCATTCACCTAAAAAAACCAGCTAAGTTCTGAGTGACCAGAAAGAAAGGGTTCGAACTCAGAAATTAACTGGCTGTGAGGAGGAAGAAACGTGCTCAAAGTAGGACAATGATTAACACAGAAATATCCCTTTCTAAACTCTGTGAACTCAAAGTTTTATTTACAGGGCTCCTAATGTTTAAATTATGCCACTTTTACTTAGCAAGTATGGATTAAAGGCTGTTAACTTTGGAGGAAGACTTAAGGAAAAAAAAGTTACCTGCTGAGAAGGTAAGAACTCTTCTTAAAAAAACCTTTAACTAAATAACTAGGGGGGTTCCTTTGGTTGTTTTTTTATTATCTTTGCAATATGAACATTCATAATGTATAATGAAATACTGTGAATATAAATAAAATCCAGTCACAAATACACACAAATTACTATGTGCTGTACATCCAGGAATAAAGTGGAATGATTTGAAAGCAGCAGAAATGCAAGGAGGCCAAGCATATTGGTGTGAGGGCAAAAAGAATGGTGTGACACACCTCACTGCAGCATTTCTGGAAGCATCTCTCTTCCCCTTTCACTTCCCGTGACACTATTAGCAGATACTCTGTCTGCTGGGCCCGGCCACAGCTGTACTGGGAACCTATACTGACAAGCTGAAATAACCAATCAAAGCAAAACCAAACCAAACCAACCAACCAAACAAACAAAAAAACCCCAAAACCAAACCAAAACAAACCAGGAAAGCAAACCAACAAAAAAACGGAGAGGAGGAACCAACAAAAAAAAGAAACAAAACCTTCATAAAGCTGAAACACATACCATTGTCCAAATCATACAAACAACGGATGAACTCAAATGTTCAGGTAAAATTTACCTTCCACTTGAACAGGTTGTTATCAAGCTACCAATTTCATTTCAACAAATATAAAATTTACAAAGGCAGTCACAAAGCCCTTCGTAATTTCAAGGGAAGTTAAGAGTTACTGATAGTAAGTTAGAAAACTCCCCATATTACTGAGATGTAGCCAACTACTCTGAAAAACACAAATTTAGTGTGTTATGAAAGCAAGCATTGTTTTCCTGTGATGCTTGCTAAGTGCAGGAGGCAAATCGGATATAAGACTGGAAGGTTTTATGTAGAGCATAATTCTCAAGCCTGGGTATGAAAGAGCTTCATCTTGTTCCAGATATTGATAAATAAAATACATCTAAGGAAACACATGAAGTCAACTAGAGGAAAAAAAAGTTGAGTGCTCTAAATTGGTTTTAGAAGGGATAATTTACAGAAGATCAAGAAAATAACTGGAGTTGAAAAAATTGTCTTGTTCCCATGAAAATGACTACCAAGAACTCTGTTCACACTTGCCAAACATCTAATAATTCAGAAGTTCAGAACAACCTCAGCTAAATTTCTCAACTTGTTATTACAAAAAATATTACATCTTAATAATATGTGGCAATTCCTAGCCCATTTAAAGCATAGTCTGTTAGCGAACTTAAGAAAGATTAGAGCATTAACTTGAGTATGAATAACAGACAACAACTGCCTATTCTGAGTAAACTGGAGATTACTACTAGCGAGAAGACTCATGAACAGTACATTTATTTTTATCCTGCTATTACTACGTGAATGATTTTGAAGGCGGCAGCTAAATACCACCCTCCTCATACAGTGCACACATTAAAGACAGCATTATGGTGACAGACTCAGGTCACATTAACCATGAAAATTTACATGACTGGCACATCATTGCTGTCTAAAGGCTTAATATGTAGCAATTTTGTATAGCCTAAAGCTTCTCAGTACGTAGTATTGACAAAATGATGCTTTTTTCTGATTGCTTGGAAAGGTAACACATGAAGCTAAAAATCATCTACAAAATAACCCACTGAAATCACAGAAGTGGTGTGGCGCAGCACAGCTACTGGCAGCAGTTTTTAGACTGGGACATAATTGCAGCATTCTAGCAGTGCTTTCACTCACATTCTTTGGAAAAGTGAATCAATATATCTGCAGAAGTTGACCAGAAGTTTAACACCTTCCAATCCTATTTAATCACCACACCCAACTGTATTTTACAAGCAAATTTTGAAATGTTAACGGGAAAGAAATATATTTTACCAAAACCAACCACTGAAACATGTTAGATGGGGCACAGAGCACAAGAATTCACAACCCAAAGGAATATTACTCCTCTGAAAAAACTGACAATTTCTACCCTACAAACGCTATATTTACTAAGTGTGCTGGGTGCCTCTCCAAAGACTGCTTCTGAAGGAAGTATGCTGCTGAGCAACACAGGTCTAGGAAAGACAAAAAATTACAAAAATGCTACAGTGTTCTCAAATCTTCACAATAAAACTGTTTAGATTATACAGTATACTCTAACCATGCTTCAAGGGAATGATGTCTGATAAAAGCAAGTCTGAAATACAGCCAAAGGAGAGAATGGCCTAGTCTGAGGTAATGAGAAGCAGAGCATTATGAGAGCATATAGCTGTTGTGTTTATCTACTTCAGACTGTGTCCAAGAGAGAGCAACATGGGGGTGAGGGAGGAAGTAGGGAGAAAGCTGGATGAAACAAAGACCTAACATTCAAGCAAGTGAATTGTCCAGTTCTAAAAGAGATTGTAATACTCTCTTAGCATTTGCACTGTCAAGGTAGTATTACTTCCAAATACAATATCCCCTAAGAATACAAGGCTTTCGGACAGGTAAAAGCCATAGTATCATTTAATCTGTTAAAAATTAAAGAACCTCTGCTTGCAATGAAAGCTAGTTTCTCATGACAAGAATGTCAAAGAAACTTCTGTCAGTGCACTGGTCAACAAACATTCGTGTGCTTTAAGTGACAGCTTTTATCGGGGACTTAAACATCATCTGGCATCTGGCATGCCAGGCAGACCTGGCAATACTTGAGCTGGAAAATGAAGCAAAAGAAGCTTTCTCTGTGCTGGTTCAGTTTATTTTATCATGGCTGTCTCCATCATCACCAGTACCTTATACATTTCATGAACTATAAAATATTCTCTTTCACCTTTGTGTGATGTACTTCTAAAAAATGTTGCTTTGTTTTGTTATTAGAGTTAGACTGCACAGGGTAAGAGCCTTATGCTTTTTCCAATCTCTCCTACAGCTGGCACCAGACACTGAAAAAGATGCTGGTGGCTGAGCACCTGTGTCTCACTCAAGAGTTAATACATTGCTGCAATGCAGTTTAAATATGTAAAGGCTTAAGAAGCCACATAGTTCCTTATTTACAGAGATTAGCAAAGATAGCAGAAAGATCTTCTCGCAATTTTACATGTATTCTTGAATGTACATGCAAAGTTATTTTTATGCAGTGCAAAGAACGAAAGGTTTGCGTAGCTCACACCTATTCAGCTTCACATCCACACTGGTTAAATTTGCCCTCCTATGAGTATCAGTCAGTCCTCTACCTGAAAAGCCACTGTTTGGATCTGACAAACATTAATCTCCCAAGCTCATGTTTTTTACCTAGAACTTTTTATATCTAGCCTATCATTTGTATAAACTTCTATTAAGTTAATTTTGGTTTATTCACCCTTCAAATGCTCATCGAAGAAACACATTTCAAACACGATGTAGATGTTTTTGTAGAAAGTTAGCACAATTTACCTCCTAGAAAGCTACAGTGTTTTGTTCTCTAACAAGAATACAAATACCAAATTTTAACTTAACTGCATATCTTTATCTATCCCCATTTCTGAAAATGCCTGAAGTTAACAAGATGCATAGAATTGACTTTATACTCATCTTTCACATAACCCCATTTTTAGAAGACTTTGAATTATATCCTGTACTTTTTTTTACCTGTTCAAATTTCCATCCATCGGACATTGTGGAAACCATTTGAGTGAGTTCCTCCTCCTGGCACTGCAGCACCCTGTACACATGTTTGACTGGCACCTTCAAGAAGAAACAGAGAATGCTTAATGCAGCCATGGATTGACTATTGGTGTGACTTGTCTGAAGTTGCCCTTAGTCTTTAGAAATGATAAGAAACACCACCTTAAATAAGTTCCTTTAAAAAAAGGAAATATCTGTTCAGAATCACCTTGCAGAAGACTCCATGCTTCAAGAATGTTTCAGAGACTAAAAGTGCTACTTAACAGTTGTAACAAAAAAAATCTTAAGACTTACCTATCGTTCACTGTGGTAGCAAACCACATAACTCAAAACCAAGGTTGAGGTTCTGCAGAGGCCTACCTAACTTAAAGGAATGTCTGACCACATTCAAAAATGTCTATTTCCCTGTCAAGGTTTCCCATCCAGAGCAATTAATAACTAGGACAATTTCAGCTGAAACCCTTTAGAAAATGCTATCAGAGCAACTCTTGGTATCCTACAATCCAACTTCAAGACAAATTCAGCAAAATGAGTTTTCAGTATCTCCATGAAGACTCATTTATCAGGGAAGACCACAGCAGCAAAGTTAAAGAACAGAACTGAATACTTTCTCAACAGGTTCTCTATCATAGTCACTTTAATGAAGAAATATTCATGTGCTGCTATGAGAAGAGGTGAAGCCTTCTCAACTACAAAGCGCTATGAAGAAAGAAAGTAACCTTGCTACGAAAGTGTATGATTGGAGCTAAAGAGCATGTGTATGTACACTGAAAAAACATACTGCATAAGCAGCAGTTATGCTGTAGTTAGGCAATCTCATCATATTCAGTCTAAAAATGTGTATGAGAAAAACATACTCTACTAAAGCTGTTTTCTAAAATAACTGTTTCCAGAAATGATATTATGACAAATTCTTTTACCAGACATTTTCTAACAATTCTTTAAAATGTTTCCAGTTTTTGAACAAGAACTGGATCTATATGCCTGTGCCCTTTGCAAGCCGACTGGCAGGTACTGGCAATCAGGAATATTAATCTTTGCATACTAACTGTTCCAGCTCAGGCAGTGATGGAGGCATCCATTCGGTATCTTACTGGGGAGGAAATAAGCAATTAAGGAAAGAAAACAGAACCCACCCACTACCTTTCATAGAATAAATAATCAAAAATACACCAGAAAACAACCTCACCTGTGAGATTTTGCTGTCTCTTTCTCTTATTTTGTCCTTTACCAGTTTTATTAGTGATGTGATATTGTAGAATTCAGCTTCTTCCAGTACACCTAGTATGAGAACATTTTCGGAAAGACAGCGTAACCAAAGATTGTAGGCCAGAACCACAAACTAGTGCCTAAGATTATCTTCTCCACAGCTATAGGAAAAGGTTATTTACCAACCTAACAATTCTGGCTTCCTTCAGACATGTTAAGTTCAAAGTTTAGCTCATTCTGAGAAACTATCCTAAAAGAACCCTAAAGAAAACTGATGCCGTTTGACATACAGAATGAGAGGCAGGAAACAAAAAAAAGCACAAATGCCATTCCACAGCAGACTGATGGACCACCATAGCTCAGGCCCTGCCTCAGGGTAGAAGATGAAAAAGAAATTCAGTTAGTTCTACTGAAAAGCTTTACAGCTGCTAGTGTGAAGAAAATTTTTCTTCCTGTCATTTCAGATCTTAGACCCTAAAACAAAAGCTTAAAGATACATACTGAAGACTGCTCCCACTCACATGTTCAAGACACTGCTGTTCTCCACACACACTGTGTTTAATACTGCACATGGAAATTATATTTCACATTATTTCCTGCTAATATTGTTAGACTGCATTTCTCCCTCATCAATTTCTTCAATACTTTATCAATACAGTTTCAGTACTAGATAGTTTTAAAAAGTCACCCTCCATTAAATGTGACTTGAATTAGGGTCAAGGACAGAGAAGCTAGGGGCAGAATTTACTCTTCAAACGCATATATCATACATCTGAAGACCCCTGAATTTCACTCTTACTATGCTTTGTATCTTCTAAAGCTTGTTCCAGAACTAGCATTCTTTTGCTTGAAAAAGACTAAACCCAAATATGTCATCCAGTCATACAGGAAAGATATAAGATTATATGATAAAAGGCAGCTCTCCTCATATGTGAATATTCTATTTTTAATCAGTGATGGGGGTTGTGAAATCAGGAATCATACTTAAAACACTCAAATAACAGCATACACTGCAACTGCAACTAATAATAAGAAGGTGACAAGAAAACAAGACATTTAGTAACATCTTACCTTCCTCAGCTAGGTCCTTGTTAATAACCAGTTTCCCATGTCTGAGATAGTTCAGCACTGGCCCAAAGTAGGTCGGATCTCTGTCTATTAAATAGGCACCTGTTTCATCCTAGATTAGAAACAAAAATAAAACCAAACCAACCAAACAAACAAAAAAAAGCCAAGCAAAAAACCACACACACAGAGCCTCCTCCTCCCCCCAACCCCCCCCGCCCCCAATAATCCCAAACAAAACCATAAAAGCCAAAAAAAACCCCACAATGATTTGAACAACCAAGCAGGAACTGCAAGCCAATATCCAGCTTGGCATCTGAATAGCAAGCAGATGTTCAGACATAGTCACATCCCTTAAAGCCGAATTTATAAACTACACTAAAAAAATTCAGTAATGTAGTTGTAATTGTATCAGACTGATCACCCAACTCAGTCATGTACTACACAATTTCTCTTAACTGATCATTCCCCCCGACCCCTTATGCAAAGGTTATCAACATTGTTAACATGAAAGAGCTAAGCATAAGTGAGAACACTGAAAAATAAGCTTAAAAATACACTTTAACAGGAAACCATAGCTTTGTTTGGAAACCGGAAAAATCAGAACAAAGGCTACTTTCCAGCAGGGCTCAATCATCAGCATTTTCTTTTTCTTTCTGCATTTTTTAATTTTTGAAGGCAAATAAACCTACCTTCTCTTTATTCTCAACACTTTGCTCTAAAAGCTTTTAGATTTGTCTTAGCTCAGATGTACAAATACTCACAGGGTACTGAGAACAGCTGCATACCAAGCAAGACCTGTATGTGCATCTTCTTAAAAACCTGAAGTATACTGAAGATGCATTTCCTATCTACCACATGCAGTCATAGAAGGGATAGATCAAACTAACTGATGCTCAGGTTTGCTGAACAGATGTCTTAGTTTGAGTTAGAACAGAACTATTTCTGTTCAATGATTTTATTTTTGGAGTATTCCGTCCCATTTACACCGTGTTCGATGCTGCCAAGGGGCCAGTCCCTTTAGTGGATCACCCTGCGTCAGGCACTGAAGAGAACACCTAAGGACCCCGCGGGTGGGCCCTGAGGACCCTGCGCCGAGGGGAGGGGAGGCAGCGCCGGTGGTGGGTGTGCTGGCTGGTGGGGATAGGGGAGGACGCGCGCCCAGGACGTGGCGGTTTCTTCTCCTTTTCCTGCCTGCCGGAGCTTGCCGGAGCCTCGGTGGTGACGCAGTCTGGGTTTTGTATATCTTTATATATATACATATATTTCATCTAACTTTGTTATTATTGTTATTAAAGTAGTTTTAAGTTTTAACTTCCAATCCGCAAGTTTTTTTTTCTTCTTGCCGCTTTTCTGTCACCCTCTGCCCCTTTCCCGCCGTGGGGGAAAGGGGGGGGAGAGAGAGATAGTGTCCGTCTTCCTGGGTTAGCTGCTGCCGCAGCCCTTAACCCACGACAACAGACAACAGCATTTGGTGGAATGCAAAACAGTTCTAGAAATTTGCCTGCAGAGCTTATGTTCTTGACAAAGAGATAAAAGAGAAAAAATGATATTTCCTAAATAATTTAGAGTCTATCATAAACAACTGTGATCACTGCAGTACTGACACACTCTAGCTGGCCAGAGGTCTAAGGCAGATTGGCAAGACGGATCTCTCACAGATCCATTGCTGCTTTCTACTATCAGGTGGATCAGCATTAATCCTTTAAGTACCTAAAATTTTGCTGCGATAGATATCCTACACATATATAACAGAGAGACTTGGCAGCACCCAAAAAACTTTTTTCATTCTTGTTCTTACTGTTCTAGTAGTTTACAGGAGATACTAAAAAGGCATCGCTGACAGTCCTAACTAAACTTGAATCATTCTCCCCCCAAAACTACATAGAATAGTGACACTTGCTGTTCCACATGAAAAAAAATTCTACTCACCCAATCCTTTGCATTTAGACATTAATGTAAAGGTTTGATCATGGAACAGCAATATCTGAAAACTCTACTTAACAGTATCTACAGTTCCTAAAATGTTTAATTGGAAAAAAGATGGTGGATGTATTTCCAGGTACATGGATTTAGCTTTGAGTAACTGTGCTTGGTTGGTAGAACATAGAAAGACCACAGCCTGAAACAGAAAAACCATAAACATCTTTTTATAATTACAAGTTAAATGCTTTAGGTGCTTAGACTCACTGTCATTTTAGAAGAAGTGAAGGTGTATTATATTTTATACAAAATTAACTGTTGAAGAAAATGCTAATAGATGAAAATGTGCTGCCAGCTCACTTACACTCAGAGCAGACAGTGCTTCATGAAGTCTAATCACAGTTTATTCTGATCTAAACTCATGATCTCACAGAAGCAAGACTACGCACCAAAGACAGCAGATAGATGTAATGTTTCACGTTTATACAAACTTATATTACCAAAACACTTCCCAGAATGAACAATCCAAACAAATTACATTAGCTGACAACATATGAATTAAGAGATGAAAACGTTATTTAATACAGAAACAGAAACCTGTGAAGTTGGAAAGGTAGATCTAAAGCTGACTAAAAGAAACACTTTTAAAGAAAGAAGCACATCTTTGGTCATCGGTTGAACTTAATTAAGAGACATGGGCATACAAAATTGGAATTCTTCCCAGTTAAGGGAAATATGTCTCTAGAGACAAGCTTCTTCAATAGATCATTGTATTCTTTTACACTAGAGCGTCTTTTCACATCACCATCTGAAGCAATACAGGTCACCAGCTCTGCACCGCTACAGAGGTGGACAGGTGGGTCACAAAGGCAAAGTAGCTAGAAGCACTAAATGAAATCTCAGGTAACAATGGTTACTTCACTCCTTACACAAAAGGCCACTTTTTTTTTTTAATGGACTATGGTATCTGAAATTACTTGAATAGATTTCTACATACTAAACAAGCTTCCAACAAAAACACAAAGGGAACAAGCTATGTCAGGCCTTCTCTTTCAACTTATACCTCATGAGAGGTCACTAGGAACCTGCCTTACCTGAATTCATTGGCTTAGCATGCACATCAGAGCTTATTATTAGCACTCATACCATACCGTACAAAGGCACTGTATGTGCACTGTATACAGACATACTGCATCCACTCTGCAAAATGTAAGAGAGAATTGCTTTTATCTTCTACCTGGTTTTAACTATTTTCCTTATCATCAGTTTAATCTGTGAAGCCTTTCAAGCAACAAGGTCTAGTGGAAGGTATCTCTGGCCATGGCAAGGGTGGTTAGAACTAGATGGTCTTTAAGGTTCTTTCCAAGCAAATCATTCTCTGAATCTATGACAACACACCGTCTTCAAAAATACTAAAAAACAAGAATAAAGGAACCCCAAATCTTACAATTTATGGTGTATTAGCACATTTCTTTGTTCTACATTAGTAAAAATCAACAGTTTAAGAACGCTGGCCAAATTCTAACAGAGAGTAGTCCAAATCCTGTCAGTAAGATTCACTTCAGTGTACGAAAAATTATGAATAGACTGAACAATTCATAGTAACTGGCCGCTTGCTTACCCAGATTACAGATAAGGAAAACATCACAGAATCACAGAATGTCAGCAGTTGGAAGGGACCTCGAAAGATCATCTAGTCCAACCCTCCTGCCACAGCAGGATTCCCTAGACCAGGTCACGCAGAAGCGCGTCCAGACAGGATTAGAATACCTCCATAGAAGGAGACTCCACAACATCTCTGGGCAGTCTGTGCCAGTGCTCTGGCACCTGAACTGGGAAAACATTTCTATGTGTGTTCACACGGAATCTCCTATGCTTCAGCTTACAACCATTGCCCCTTGTCTTGTCACTGGGCTTCACTGAGAAGAGCCTGACCCCATCACATACTTAAAAGCATAGATGAGCTCACCCCTTAGTCTCCTCTTCTCCAAGCTAAAAGGCCCAGCTCCCTCAGCCTTTCCTCATCAGGAAGATGTTCCACCCCCTTCATCATCTTTGTAGCTCAGCGCTGGACTCTTTCCAGCAGTTCCCTGTCCTTCTTAAACTGAGGGGCCCAGAACTGGACACAATATTCCAGATGCGGCCTCACCAGGGTAGACTAAAGGTGGAAAAGAACCTCTCTTGACCTACTAGCCACACCCCTTCTAATACAACCCAGAATCCCATTGACCCTCCTGGCCACAAGAGCACACTGCTGGCTCATGGTCATCCTTCCATCGACCAGGACCCCAAGGTCCCTTTCCCCTTCACTGCTCTCCAACAGGTCAGTCCCCAACCTATACTCATACATGGGGTTGGTCTTTCCCAGGTGCAAGACTCGACACTTGGCCTTGTTGAATTTCATTCAATTTCTCCCTGCCCAACTCTCCAGCCTAAGTCTCACTGAATGGAAGCACAGCCCTCCGGTGTGTCAGCCACTCCACCCAGTTTAGTGTCATCAGCAAAACTTGATGAAAGCACATTTTGTACCCACAGCCAGGTTGTTAATGAATAGATTGAAAAGTACTCGTCCCAGTATTGACCCCTGAGGGACTCCACTAGACACAGGCCTCCAACTAGACTCCATCCCATTGACCACGACTCTCTGGCTTCTGTCCTTCAACCATTCACAATCCACCTCACTACCCAATTAGCGAGACCACACTTCCTCAGTTTAGCTGCAAGGATGCTGTGGGAGACAGTGTCAAATGCTTTACTGAAATCAAGATAAACCACATCCACTGCCCTATCCTCATCTATCCACCTGGTTATGTCCTCATAAAAGGCTATCAGGTTGGTCAAACATGACTTCCCCTTGGTAAACCTATGCTGATTGCTCCCAATGACCCCCTTATCCTTGATATGCCTGGTGATAGAGTCGAGGGTAAAGTGTTCCATCACCTTTCCAGGGATGGAGGTGAGGCTGACCAGTCTAAAGTTACCCAGCTCCTCCTTCTTGCCCTTTTTGAAGACTGGAGTGACATTTGCCTTCCTCCAATCCCCAGGCACCTCTCCTGTTCCCCAGGACTTACTAAAGATGATGGAGAGGGGCCCAGCAATGACTTCTGTCAGCTCTTTCAACACCCGTGGGTGCATCCCATCAGGTCCCATGGATTTATGGGTGTCCAGATGACTTAGCTGTTCCCTAACCCAGTCCTCCTCAACCAAGGAAAACTCCTTTATTCTGACTTCATGAGGGGGCTTAGGTGTCTGAGGCTCCTGAGCACAGTTTCTAAGAGTATAGACACAGACAAAGGCGGCATTCAGTAACTCCACCTTCTTTGTATCCTCTGTCACCAAGGCACCCACCTCATTCAGCAGGGGGCCTACACTGCCTCTAGTATTTGGGTTTTGGGCAATGTATTTGAAGAAGCCCTTCCTATTGTCCTTGACCTCCCTTGCAAGATTTAATTCCAGAGAGGGCTTAGCTTTCCTAGCTGCCTCTCTGCAGCCTCTGACAACAGTCAATTTCACATCTTCCAAAGAGGACTTGACTTAAGACTTTGACCTTACAACTCAGAAATGTAAACCATAGAGAAAAGAATATCATAACATGCAAAGAATGCTAGGCAAAAGAAACACAAAATTGGCTTCCTAGACATCTTCCTATAGAAAATGCCTTCTTGCTCCTCTTTCAGAGTGAGCTGCCTGATTATTGTTCAACATTCACTGAGCACTTCATGTTGAAATCACTAAGAAAAGCTGACTACACTACATCTTTAAGAATATTTATGTAACCATAAATCCAATAAAAGCTGATGCTGTAATGTAGTCATCTGTCTCACCTAGAACTCTCAAATATTGGTCATAAGTCTTTCCACACCTTCAGCACATTCTCAGGATTGGCTTCATCCACAGGTACATGAAAATACATTGCATTCTCATGTGTTATTAGCATTTTGGACACTTTCTAAAATAAACATTTTTGGTTTATTGTGAGATACGAATAATAAATTGCACTTCAGGTGTGATCTAGAGAGTTTAAAGGAGTAGCTACATTTTATGCAGACATAACTGAACCAGCTTCAAGCTTGCATATTAATAACTGTGTTGTCCCAGCTATTCTACTTCCTCTGCTAACTAAATTAAGTTTCTACAAGCTTTGAGCAAGTTTCTATCTTCACTGACACAAGTCGTGTGGATATTTTGAAGCCACTTCCCAAGTTTCAAGTGAGTATCACAAAGGCCAGACAAACGTATATCCTAATAAGGTCTCAGTTTTCTCTCTTGTGTATATGTTTACTACAAACAGAAGTTCATGTTTACCAGAACAACAGCTGAATCTCAAGTTTCCTCTCTACTCGGTATAGTTACATCACCCCACACTTGGACCCTGTAAGGACAGATGCTCAATACAAATTTGGCCGCTCTTTGTAAGGATACTCAAAGCCAATGCTCCAGTTGCCTTTGCACATCCAACATAAAAATGCTAATTAATCACACACGTGTTTGTATCTTTATCCAGTTCTAGTTATGCATTACATTCTTCTCCTTGCCAAGTGTTTTTCCTACCTTGTCTCTAAGTCCTAGACCTTTCCCATACCTGCTCCTTTTTATGAGGACACTACTTAAAAGACAACATCGCTGAGGTACAGTGAAGGCTGCGTTTATTTACTACCACTCTCCTGCACCAAGGTTTAGTCCAAGATATAAATAACATGGAATTTTAGAGGAAGCCTAATAACTTGCTCTAAATTTTCAATCACCTGGTTCAGTGTACCAATAAACAGTCGTGCTAGCTCACAATCATATTCCTTCTTTCTTGAGAATTAACCTTAAGCTTTATCTACAATACAGCATTCACTGAGACAGGAGACTCGATGCACATGTATTTTCAACAATTTGAAAAATATTGGCCTAAACATTTAAATGATCATGTTTTCCAGTCTCAAACATTTTCTTTTCAATCTTTACAGAGGCTGTGGCCCAAAGGAATCAGAATCAGAGAATCAGAGAATCATTTGGGCTGGAACGGACCTCCAGAGGTCATCTAGTCCAACCCCCGTACAGTGAGCAGGGACATCCCCAACTAAATCAGGTTGCTCAGAACCTTGTCCAGCCTCACCTTGAATGCTTCCAGGGACGACGGGGCTTCAGCCACCTCCCTGGGCAACCTGTTCCAGTGTTCCACTACCCTCATGGTAAGGAACTTTTTCCTAATATCTAATCTAAATCTACTCTAATTTAAAACCATTACCCCTTGTCCTTTCGCTACAGGCCTTTGTAAACAAGGCCCTCTCCAGCCTTTTTGTAAGTTCCCTTCAGGTACTGGGAGGTCACTATTAGGTACCCCCGAAGCCTTCTCTCACAGTCCCAGCTCCCTCAGCCTGTCTTCGCAGGGGAGGTGTTCCAGCCCCCTAAGCATTTTCATGGCCCTCCTCTGGACCGGCTCTATCAAATGGATACTTAGCCTGTGAAATGTAACCTTTAGAAAGTCATGATGAAACCTAACCCTTTTATGAAAGCCATTCCAATAACTAAGCACTGTCACTGTTAAAAATATATACTTTCTAGCGTGGACATCCATAGATTCACACATCACTATCTGGACCTCACGATACTTTAACTAGACTGAACAGGCTTCACTATTAGATTTCTAGTCTCCACATATGCACTTCTAGACTGAGAAGTCAATGCTTAAACTCCTTACAAAAAAAAAAGTTCCACTTTATAACTTTCCATCAAATAATATTTCATCTTGTGACTACCCTCTAATTTCTCAAATTTTTTAATTCACCTTGAATTTTGGATACCAGATTCAGGTACATGACTCCAGTAGGACTCAAAAGTAGAAGCAAATACATACATCTTCCTAATCCTATTTAATATCCTCCCCAATTAATATATTAGTTGAAATATCAGAAATTTATTTCCAGTTAATTTTCTTTATTGAAGTCAAAACTAGTCCAAAGACTTCTCAAATACTCTTCCAGTACGGACACACTCAGAATCCACACCAGGCTCTTGGCTCAAAGCTGTGCGCACTGAGATGTCTATCTAAAAACAGACATCATTTACATGTACTGAGCAAGCAGAAGTTCTGCTATGGGTAGCAATATGCACAGAAATACAGTAATATTTAGCACTAAATCTGGATTTAGAAATAAATGTCTCCGTATGCTTTTTAAATCTTGAGCTAGATGCACAGAACACATTATTCTTAG
Source organism: Galbula dea (assembly GCA_013399015.1). NCBI lineage: Eukaryota > Metazoa > Chordata > Aves > Piciformes > Galbulidae > Galbula > Galbula dea. Next base: position 16,058 of record VWZX01003575.1, read on the forward strand.
ACTGTGACCTAAAAACTTTTGAGCATCAGCAGACTGCCAGTACGAATCAAACCCACGTTAATAATATACACAACTCACTTAACTAGTCAAAATTTAACGGACAAATAAAGTTTATTTCAGCAATATCTTAGAATAATGACTAACAATTAAGATACTTTTTAGTGCTCACAGTTAAGAATATGCTGACAGGAGATTTTGTTTTTTCTAAAACATTCAGTGCTTTCTTCCTTCTTTTAACAAATTCTACCTCAGTATAATCACATTTAACTTTAGAATAGCATTAAAAATCAAGCACAAATACTGTTGCAAAAAACCTTATTAAGAAAGCCTTACAATATTCTCGTAATACTTATCGGAAAGTTTAAAGAATGACAGAACAGTTTATAAAAGAAATAGATAGATAGATAAAACAGAAAGGTGTTCAAATCAGAAAATACCTGGCAGTAAAACTTAAAAATATAAGCATTAGATAAGTTAAAGAAGGATAAAAAACTGAGCAAATTTCTATTTATCTATTTTTACACATTCATCTCTAAAACAAGATTTAAATAATCCAGAAAAACAAATTCTATTAAGAACAGTAGATATGACCACTACCACTCATTCATTTGCTGAAACGATTCTCAAATAGTCTTAAATACAAGAGTCTGTTGACTGACAATAATGTGAAGGCAACATGCTACCTTTCTACAAGCCTTTCAATAATTTCTGATAGCAAGCATTAAGTAGAGGTTACAGTTTATGTACATAAAAGACCATGTTGGTGTAGAAATTACAGCAGAGGAAAATCACAGTGTATGCAACTGACACTTGTAAAGTACAATCTATGAACTACTGCAGTTTCTTATTCTCACTTTTAATAAATTCATCCAGTTATCCTCTTTTGGAACTTCTTAATGTATCAACGTGGTTAATTTTGATATACCTTATCTACTGAGTTTAGGCAGAAACAGCTCTGTTATTAAATTTTTGGGTTTGCTTATAGGTCTGTTCTCATCTAAGATAAGCATTTCTTATGGCTTTATTTTCTAAAGATTCTGATTTGGCAATCTTGCAAAGCAAGGAAGGAAGTGAACCAAACCTTTTTCTTCAAAGACATATATTTACTGGTATACAAGCTAATTTAATTATTGCCTCTTCTGCTCGACCTGCTTCTAGATGTGCAACCTACCCCTCCCTCCCACTGACAGGTGGGACGACATTAGAGCTTTCCACAAAGTTGGTTTAACTCTCTGAGCTACATACTTACCAGATGGAACACGATCAGAGAGGCACATGAAATGTGCCTACGAACTACAAAATGTGTTCTGCATTATGAGCATAATTCAGTATTAATCTAAAACTTCCCAAGGTGAGATACTGAAGTGCAATGCAGACAAATTCTCCACAAAGGAAACAAGATATACCTTGTTAAGGCTAGATTTTTTTTGTAGCTCTTTCAGAGGGCTGTAGCTATCAGTTTTGGCTCATCCCTCAGGATTCTCCCCAACCCACCTCCCCATCTAGAGGTAGAGACAACTATGTCTAGGATAGCATCAGCCTACATATAAAGTCAAATACTTATCGGCAAAAGAGGATGACACCGAGTAATGGTTCCTTCTATATCCATGGCTGCAGCTAGTTTTATGTTGTTATCTATGATAAAAAAACCTAGAACTATGTAAGTTTAGAAATGTGAAAAAAAAAAAAAATCACAGGGTCTCTGCACATCCTACCAAAGAGCTAAATAACCTTAGCATAAATTCATGATTTGCTGCTAAAATTCAAAAATGTAAGCCAGTAAAAATATTTAGATTAGCAGCCTCATAGCACTTTTGCAAGACAGCAACACCTCAATGATAGTGCTTGTGAAACATTGCAACAATCGTTCAAAAAAGGCAGCCAAATGCCTTCATTACAACTAAAGTATTTCTTCTAAAATGGTGCCTTCTCTCCCCCTGATGACATTGAGAGCAAGCTAATAAGCACCTTTCTACAGTGGGACACCTGAAACAGGTGCCTTTATTAAACTGAGCCTTATCTTTTATTTAGGAAAGCTTCACCTATTTCCTCCCAAGTAAAACTAGTTTCTGACCCATCAGCAAGCTACCTACATTTTAGAATTTTTTTTATAGATCAGTTTAAGCTAATCCTCTCCAAAAAAAATCCCAACCCAAACAAAAGACAAAACACAATCCCCACACTGCCATACTTTTAAGGTATTTTTTCTCTACCTCTGGAACAGTCCTTATCTTCTTAAGCATTTAAACATCCTTTCTGGAAGTTATGTAGGAGAAAATGAAGACATTTACTAATAGCCTCACTGAAAAATTAAATTAAATTAAAAATTATTATAAAAATGGAGTATTTATTTACAACCTGTTGGTTACATATTCAAGGGTTGTAAGCTGCTTTCTTCTTTTCCCCAAGTATATAGTACTGCACGTCCCTTTTTGTCCATCACGTTCCAACACCTCTTTCAGTGTCAGCACTACATTCAAAAGCTTTATGTTGATTACTACCTACCACTCAATAAACAAAAACTTAAATCAGTAACTTTTCTTTCTCTACTAAAAAGGAGTCTGGATGAATACCTGAATGAATATTCACTATCACGCACCATTTGCTGTCCATGAAGAGTTAAGTACTATTTTGCTCAAAGAACTGCTGAAACATGGAACGCTACGGCCAAGTGAGAGACAGGACTGTCAAAAGCAGTTTAATCTGGTTTTTGAAACTGAAGAGTGATGACAGTGCGGAAATAACATGACATCAGGGCAGGCTGATACGCCACTAACGCTAAAAGTAAACCCGGACAGACCAAACAAAAGCCAGGAACGACCCTGAGCTCCCTTCGCTGTACTTACGCCCTATTCACCGACCCAGCCACTCCTCACGCCGCCAGCCCACCCTCGCCTCAACACCAAGCTCCCTTGCAGTACCCGGTCTCGGCAAGCAGCACGACCCTTTAGAAACTGCCCCACAAAGGGCGCAGCCAGCGCTCGCCTTCCCATAGCCGCTGACAGCGGCGCCGAGCTCCGCGCTCCATCTCTGCTCTGCCTCAGCGCCCGCGGGAAGGCAGGCAGGCAGGTTCCCCGTGAGGGAGGGAAGGCTAGCAGGCCCCGCGGGAGGGAGTGGCGGCAGGCAGGCCCTGAGAGAAGGCCCCGCCGGCTCCCGCGCGGCACCCAGCAGCCCGCCGCAAGGCACGGCGGGCGGGGCCGGCGCAGACAGGGAGCCCAGCGGAGGGGAGCAGTAGGCGGAACGGCGCGGCGGGGACCGCGCTCACCTTGTCCGAGTCCAGGTCGGGGTCGGCTTGGCAAAGGCGGAAGAGGAAGGACTTGGGATCCCTGCAAAGCGTCTGCCGAGTGGTCAGGAAGCAGGTGCCCCCCACATTCAGCCGGACCCATTTGCCGGGCACGGCGCCCGCGGGCGGCGCTGAGCTGCACCGGCGGCAAGGCCCCCCCGCTCCGAGGCCGCCGATCGGGGGAACCGGGAAATCGCAGTGGTTCTCCGCCGCCATCCTCGCCGCCTCCGGAAGGGCCCGCCCCGGCTACAGGTCCCCGGTGCACCTCCCACCGGAACTTCCTTCTTCTCGCCCGGCGCCTGCGCCAGCAACGTTCCCGACGCGACAACGGCCAGCAGCTGCCAAGCTGAGAACCTTGGCCCCAGCAGACAGGCCTGTGCTGGAAGTCCCGGCGGCCCCCACCGACCGCAAGCCCCCCTCCACGCCCCGCGGTCCCGGAAGGAAGAGGCGGAAGCCAGGCCAGGACCCTACATGCCTTTATTACAGACTACCAAGCATAAGTGAAATCCATCATCCAGTCACTAGCTACACATCTACAGCACAGAGAGCTGTCGAGAGGAGAATAAACAGTCATTAAATTATGAGATATGATTAAATCATCGACCAATAGAAAATTTATATAATAAAGCCAGAAAAAAAGGTGTAAAATATAGTTTACAATAATTATTCACATTCAAGGCTGTACATCAAATACATACAACACCATGGCCCCGAACATGAATTCAATCCAAATAATTCATATATTAGAATTTAAATAACACAGACTGAACTAGAGGCCAACAAGAGCCAGCAAATAACCTTATAAGAATAAAAATACAAAAGTGTGTATCTTATATCATTGCATTATTTGCTTCTGTTTTCAGTTCTCGGAGGAGAGGAGATTGTTTTGTGGTGGTTGTTGAGGGGGTCTTAGAGGTTTTTTCGTTTGTTTGGGGGTTTTTGTTGTTTTGTTGTTTGTTTTTTTTTTTTAATCTGTACATCACAGTTACAGCTACAAACCAGGTAGAGAAAATTACACACAACTGACTGCCACCACCTTGAAAACAGCTAGCATACAACTATCAAAACCAATGATGGTTCCTGGTTCCTGTTTTCTCCTTAGTCAGAGACAGTAATTTTGAGTTCTGCTACAATTTAGATCACCTGCCTCATCTAGAGTTAGTACATGGTCATAGGAAGCTTTGTCAAGTGGCAACCATCTTACATTCTATGGTATACTGACAGATCAGATAATTGGGTGTCTATAATTGCTTGCTGTGTAAAAGTCGCATTTCTCCTAAGAAAGGAAACATTCTTAAATTACCAGCCTTATTTTAACCAAAAGCATGTGGGTGTGGGTCAGACAATTACTTATCTGTAAGCTCACCTGATCAATCTGTCATGAAGCTTCCATTTGATTGATAAAATATTTGCTTAAAATATTACAGGCATTCAGCAAAATCTCAGATATAAATACCACATCTATTTGTGTAATTCACTAGTAGAAAGAATGATCAGAATCCACAGACCACATCTTTAGGCAGCTATTAACACACAAGTTCTTTCCTCAACAAGGTGCTGAAATCAAAAGTTTAGTCCACAGGCCAAATGAAGTAATTATGTTGACTTCACTAAATCTTTCAAAAGAAACTGTTAAATGTATATGTGGAAAATCCTCAAGATTCTTCAAAGTTCCTAGCACAAAACATAATGACTTCAAGCACATAAAATTAACCATTCTGAACTATGAAAAATGCATTAATTATCACACTTTTGCTTCAACCTGCAGAGTTTTTTCTGGGCTTATATATAGCAGATACTTCATAACTGAATCACGTCAGAAGGATAAAAATAAGGGGAGCACAGTACTATTTGAGGTCTTCATCATCTAAATGCTCACTTAGCAAATGAGATCTTAATAGGTAGTATCGGTTCACTCACAATGCCTTAACGTCACATCTGAAGCAAGACTTCCTTAAAGTAAAACCTTCTCAAAACTGGACTCTAAGACCAATGGAAAGAAACTCATCTGTAGTTTACTGCAGTAGGCTTAAATTTTCTATGACTGGGCTAGGCACTGACTCTGTAACACTGCGATGCAAGAATCCTTTCTAGCAGTCTAGAAGTAGTACTTCATGCTTTCTTAAGTTCCACCCCACAGAAGACACCTTCCTGAAGTTCAATTCCCAAGCAAAACAAAATTACAACCTTATTGACCACACTCTTTATAAATGATTGGCATTCAAAATGCAAATGCAATTTTGATTGCATTCAAAATGCAAAAGATGGAACAGATCAATCAACAGACTGGGTTCTCAGTATGTTTGTAGTGAGGAGTCTGAAGAGGAGTCAAGTGCCTAACAACTCTTTTTATGCTTTGAACAACCTTGGAGGAAGAGCAGAGAAATTAACTGGCTTATCTGCAGCTCCAAAGAACCTCCCTCATACATTTAATTCCAGGAACTCCCAAGAACCACAGCAGTGATCTTCAGGACAAAGATCTGAAACTACTCCACTTTGGGTCTAAGCATTTAAAACAGGAACCACCCCTTCATAGTATGCAGCACCTGCCAATACATATTTAAGTGGACAAACTGGTGAAACATACTGAAATCCATGACTGCTTTTTCTTGCCTCAACTCTCTTTTGCCACCTTTAAAAAGCACTGATTTCACTTATAGTCCCCTTGGACTATAGTCAAACACCTCTCCCAGAAAAGTTCTAGTCCCTTCCCAAAAAAAGAAGCAGCTAAGGAAGACTTGATTTGGAACACTGAAGTTCTATGGGGAGGGATGCCTGTAAGAGATGCTCACAGTTTTCTAATGACAGCATTGCCAAAATTAAAAAGAAAGAACACTAGAAGGCAGACATCAGCCTTCCAGATACCTTCTTGATAGCTTACTGCTATATCAAGATTTCTTTGGCTGAAAGCTTTTGGTGGGCAGGATGCAATTCTACTGAAGGGATTTTCAAGGTGTGAAAAAGCAGAGTAATGAGTTTGTTATGGCAAAATCAGTACAAGTCTACTATAGAAAACACATTTAAGCATTCCTAGATTTCCACCTAGAGAACAAGCTAATGGAGATCACTCCATCTCCTAATGAAGCTAAGGTGTTCATTATTAGCAGAAAAACTTTGCCAGACTTCTTATGTGAGGCCAAGTTTTGTCACACTGAACACCATGAATCTTCATCTCTGCCAAATGCTCCTGTATCAAGTTAGGGATACACCTGCATCTCTATACCAAAGACTAAATCCAAAAGCGGTAGGGTTGCCTCCAGTAGACCCAACATACAGCTGGAATTTGACAGCCAGATTTAAAAAATGGAGAGCACTGCAACAAACTCACAAACATGTCATCTTGGTGAGTGGTAAATATAAGATTGATACAGGTACAGGTAAGTGTACTGTACTATCCAAACTTTAGTGACAAGGAGTGTACCTTGTACATGACGAAATTTCTCATGATGCTTCTCCTGATGCAAAGTGAATGGTGTTCTCTCTCATCTCAGCCATTTACAAGACACCTTAGCTCCTTTGACACCAGACACTGTAAGCCAGTGATTTACTTTTGTCAGGTCTGTGTACATGATGGGATAAAAAAAGAAGACTACAAGAATGTAGTTCCTCCAAAAGAAAAGGCAACTGCACACTCCTTTAAAGATAAAGATACTGGAAAAATCTTAACTGTCACCAAGTTCAGCAACGTAGCAGTTTTTGAAGAGATCAGTAACAAATCATCTTCACCCTGTACAACAGGATATCCAACATTCATGTTTTTTCTGAGAAATCCTGATAGGCCACTGCTTCTATAACAGTAACCCATGAGTTTTTTAGCATTGCAGTGGAACATTTCTTTCTTTGGTGGAAACAAAAGAAACAAAAAAACCCCCCACATCATAGTAAAAGACCTCAAAATGCAAAGAGATGGTATGTGTAGAAGGTGAATAAACAGTCGTGGTGTTTATACTGTGTTTAAAACAAGGACCAGACCTAGGTCATTCTTCTCTGCAAGGTTCAGGAACATGGGCATGTTGAAAATTCGGGAAGCTGTTTTTAGCACATAAAGTTATGTCTTTGCAACATTAGAAATGTTTGACCATAAAAAAAAAAGTCTTATTTTAAAGAGGATAAAGGAAATTGATATGAAAAACATTTTCATTTTATAGATATGCCTTAAGTACCATGTATTTTCCCCTTTGTATCTATATTTTCCTTTGAATTTTTAACCAGACTACTTTATGAATCTTTCAATTGCTTAAGTTTTTGTAATTGTTTGGCCAAGGATCAAAAATAGGATTTATGCATTTCATTATACAATGAGACAAAAAAGTCAAGTCATCTATTGTACAAAGTTTTCACACTTCCTTCTCTACCCAGGTAAACAGGTTGGCCCCACTAAAATGCACAATACATGCACACATTGGAAAGAAAGCTTCTAGCCCTTGCCTTCCACAAAGGTGAAAAACTATTTACTACTTCAATAGTAACCTTTTCTCCCTGTACTAACTAGTTATTTTTTTAGTTAGCATTAGTTAAAAGCATGCTGGTAAGTTTATTGTCCCTTGATTAAACACACGTGACTCATACTAAAATTTAAATCGATGTTTAAAATCTTACATTTTTCAGAAACCAACATTTCAAGTCAGATATCTTTCAGTGCCATGTACGGCATTTTACTCTCTCAAAACCTGTATGACTGGAGCCTGTCTGCCAGACACATCTAATTCATTCACATAATTACTAAAGTACCACATAAATCCTGCAACCAGAGCTATATTAGGAATTACAGAAGGGTGCAACTGACCTGGCTATAAATGCCATATACCCATAAGAGTTGGGGACTGTGATGAAAGGAAAACAAAGAGATGGTGCTTAGGAGAGGCATATAAAAGCTCCCTGATGAATTACAGTTTAATGATAATCTGAAAGTCACAGAAAACTCCAGCCCCATAAGATGTCAGGCTGGTACATGATTTGGCTTGTGTGCGTGTGGATTGGTTTGAACTCATCTTAAGTGAAGCTGGTAATGCAAGGTCTATCCCACTAGTCTGCAGCAGAAATTGAGCTGAAGTGCACAAAAGCAAGATCTTCACCGCAATGATATGCATGTGGAAGCCTCAACAGAAGCACAAAGAGCAAGCAAAGCGACCCTGAATTCCATTAGGTTTTTGCTTTTTTTTTCTCTTTACTTTTTTTTTTAAAAAAAAAAAAACCCAAACAACAGAACATTTCAGACATATGCTTCCCCTTGAGATGGCAATAGGTGGGTTGTAAAGATTCCTCTGATCGGCTGCACACGGAGTTCTAGCAGCAGGTAGGGAAACTGGGAAATTTTGGATGAGCTTTACTATTTAGCAGCATTCTGGTGGTATCTGTGCCGCCAAACTTCATGTATCTTTTTGCACCATTTATGAGCATTCCCACTGGGGTCCATCAGGTAATATGTCCTGTTTGGCTACAAGTGAACAGATTTAAATGAGTACTCCAAACTGTTTAACCAAAAAGCAGTAATTATTCTGCATCTAATAACGAAGTAATTATTCAGAACCACTTAATAAACTATGCAAAAGTTAAATTAAATTACAGTTAAATAACATTATATATTACTGAATACCCATACAATCAACATTGTTATACACTCAACTGACAATGTATTCTTGATGCATTCCTTGTGATCTGTCATATACACAAAAAGGGTTAAATTTTAAAATTCCTCAAGAACTTCTTTCAAACCCCCAAATCCATTAAGTATATCACAAATAATAAACCCCAGACTTTCACATTTGTGGGAAATGGGGGTTCTGTCTGGTCTCATTTTGTTCTGTTTTTTCAGAGGCGTGGGTTGTTGGTTTTTTTTTTTTTGTGGTGGGCTTTTTGTTGGTTCGTTTGGTTGCTTTGTGCTTTTCTATTGTTTTAAAACACTAATGTTATCACTACTTATTTAGGGAATTGTATTTTCTCCAGAAAAATGTTAACAACTTACAGCAATTGCCCAAGGACCTTAGGTGTAACTCACAAAGAAATTTTAAAGAGTCACTTACTGTGTGAACAAAAAATGTCTTAAAGTTCTTGGCTTCTGGCCGTAACTCTAAAGACCATGGAATTTCTCCTTTTAGAACTTTATTGACAGGATCCACGTAATACAGGTGGGGCCCTTCTGTGAGCAGCAGTTGGCGCCGACGAGCAAACAATCCCTGACAAGAAAAGCAGAAGCAGCAATGCAAAAAAGCATGAGGGGAAAAAAAAAAAAAATATAGATCTCTGAGTTTCTCAAGAGGTAGAATTAAAACAGCTCAGTGATACGATAGTATGTTTGAGTTTGGGGGACATTTTTGCTTTCTTTGTGCTTTACCTATTTGACCTCACTTTTTTTTTCAGGGGGCTGCAGTACATTCCTACTACATGGTAAAACAGATTTTTTTTTCTTGAAGTACTTAAGTTTTACAAACCATAAAACAACCACCTGTACAGAACGAAGAAAAAAATCTATTTGTCAAAGATTCCAGCAAAGAAATCAATGCTCATGATTTTGTGGAGAAAAGCAGGCACAATATGCAGCAACCTAGAGGAAGAACCTACATTCCTGTAAAGCTAATGCACACTATTACTGCTCATCTGTGTCATATTAAAGTTAATATTTAAAGCTGTTGTAAAGTCACCTCTGAATCTCTCAGGATACAGGCACTAGTCAGATCCAGGAAAAACACCACAGGTAAGGATAATATAAGCTTTTTATTTTCTGATATCTATGGCTTAATACACATGTATAGATGCATCAAAGCATTTAGTAAGGCTGTATCAGATTAAGAGGGGGATGTTTACTACGGTCTTGAAATGAAAGCATCAACAACACATTTACTTTTTAGACTTTTCCAAAAATCAAGAGCACACCACTAAATTAAAAAAAACATTCACAAGAAAATATCAAATGTAAAAAACCCAAACACACTACAAATAAGTTAAACAAAGAACCTCTAAAATAGGTTTCTTATGTATGCTGCAACTGTGCAGAAATGTGACTGCTAAATCTTGTTACAGGACATTGAGAAAAGGCAGCCTTACCTTTCTTTTGTCCACTGGACCCATTTTCAGGATTAAGTTATTTTCTACAAACTGATGCCTTATAAAAAAAAAAAGAAAAAAACGCTGTTATTTCAGAAGTAATTCTTCCACAGAAACAGCTTTCATTATTATCAAGCAATTTTCCATGTCTCTCCCTAGTGTCTCCTTTTCCACTAAAGCGTTCTCAACAACTTTACTAGATGAGTTTTGGACTCTTCCTCATTCCAAGACAATGAGTTTCCTTCTAAAATCTGAAGCGGGCGGATGGGAAACTCCTCTCTAAGTGAAGAGAAACGGTAATAAGTACATGGTCTGAAGGTATTTTAGTTAGGTATCAACATAATATTGTAATTAAAATAAAATGTACTTATGGCAATTGTAAAAAAGAAAAATTTTTCTACTTCTACAACTGAGTAGAGGGGAGACTTCTCAGCACTGGTATAGTATCATTTTTGCTTATCTTAAACATACTCCATAACAACTTCTGGACCTTGCAAATTTTAGAAACATAGCATTAGGTTTTTGCTACTACTGCTTTTAAAATAGATATGAAGAAAAACATAGTTGCTGATTATTTGCTTGAAGATAAAGACTGACAAATATTAATTTGAATCAAAAGTAACGTATTTTTCTGAACACCTTACTGCAAAAGTAACAAATTAGCTGTATTCAAAGATCTTACCAAGGATTTCCACCAGCTTGCTTTGCCAGAAGTAACCTCTTCTCATCTTCAGAAAACTGTAAGTCCAGCTCAAAGGAATTGTTGTCAAGATCATGAATATACTGTTCAATATTTCCTCCTGATGTCTGGGGTGTACTTGTCTCTGGGGCAGACAGTGAATGGGAAGAGGCAGAACCAGAAACTTGCATGCAACCAAACTGGCTCAGGAGATTGTCATACTAAAGGAGGAAGCAAAATGAAGTAAAATAATTTCTTTGATTAGAAAGCTTACTTTGCAGTAGACTGCAGTTTTTAATTTAAGTATGCTTCTGTTAATATGTTTTGGGGCAAAAAGACAGCCTACTTTCTGTGGATTAACAGGCACTTATCCAAAATAGTATGCTTGGTCAAAAGCAAGCCTATTAGTGCTTTTTCCAAACACTCACTTTATCAGAGAAAAAAGCTTACTAGTTCAAATTAACCAGCAATCTTACACCAGATTCTTAATAATTTACTCTTCATTAAAATGTAACCAAGCAGTTATATTTAATAAAAACATTTAATATGCAATAATTATGCACTAACGAAAGTCTCAGGCAGCACCAGAGCTGAATATAGCAGCAGACATACATTTCCGTAACAGTCTTCATCATCTTCTGACATAGCAGGTAAATACGCTGTAAGTTTTGGGGGTGTTTGAAGATGTAGGTTCTCCCACACAATGGATTCAAAGAAGGGGTGAGCCTTAAGAGGTCCATATCCCCCCATTTCTTCACAACCTAATCTGTTGGTAGCATCCAGAACCTGTAGAAATTACAATTCAGTTAACACGCACAAAATAATGACAAGGAAAGGGCAAGCACCATTCACATTTGTACAGCAGCATGCAAAAACAAAGCCAGCTGGTCTCACTAACCTAAGTGTATGTAACTAGAATACAAGGAGACAGCTTGTAACACCAGATGCTATTTGTCAGTATGTCTTGTTATCAAGATTTTGTACTAGACCAGCTCAAAGATCTAGAGAAAGTAACACTTCTTTGGGCCCAAACCATTTTTTGGCTTTGTTTCTTCATAAAGGCAGAAGTAAAACCAAGTAAACACAGAGAAGGCCTGATGGAGCATAGGTCATTTGACTATAGCCCAGCATCACATTCCAGTGATACTAGTTGTGAAAGCTATAGCTGGTGTCAAACATCAACCTCTCAAGTATCCTGTAACAGTAGAGTTCTCATGGTGCTGATGCAACCTGGACTTTACCATTCAGCAGGCACTGGCTTCACCACAGAGCTGGCCTGGACACAGAAACATGCTCCTAGGCCCAGTACAATGGTTGCGCTCATCATCATCCACAAAGATGAGATAGCTTCTTCCTCAGCCTTCACCCCATGCTAATATGCTAGACTACTGAACTTCAAAAAGCCTCTATCACCCAAAACATTCTCTATTCATTTTAGAGTCATGGCTATCTCTCACTGATGAAACAACTATTTTTTACTTCGTCTCTGTCAAACATTCACATGCAGAGTAATTTTTTGGCTGAAACTATTGAGATATGTATTAAGTGCAACGTAGGTGCATGTAAAATGCAGGGTAAGTTGATTTACACTAATGAATGTATCTTCCTGTGATGTACAGAATATTGTTTTCAACTAAATGATTCATTATAAAACTCAAGAATTTATCTGAGTACTATGTAAACCTAAGTATTTGCACCTTAACTTGTGTGTAACGGACAGTATTTAGAACCACTTGCTTCCATTTTCACGGAGAGACAGTGCACTGTTTGGCAGTGCTTCAGAATCCACATTTTTGAAAAGTGCTTTTTTTACACTAAGTGCTGCTTAATACTGGATGTTAATTTTCAAGATGCTCCTCTACACAGCCAGAAATGTTTACAGTTGGTTTTATTATAAAGTTTGCAATAGAGTGCATAGAAACTTTAGGAAAATAGAACGAGGTAAGCTGAGTGTTTCCAATGTAATCAAATCATTTAACAGCAGCATATATTTACCAAGAGCTTTTCAACAAGGTCTTTCGCCTTGGGAAAAAATTTTTCTGGAAAGTCATATTCCAATTTTATTATCTTCTGGAATATAAGATACTCATTTCTGCAAAAGAGGAAAATATTAGCTCTTGTTATTAGTCCTCCATGGTTCTTTCACCTCAACAGAGCATAACCTTGACAAAACTTGTATATATCTCATGTTGAATATAAGTCCCATTCTCATAAATCTTTCTAGGGTAAATAGGTACAATCTTCCAAGTATCTATGACCCTGTAAGCACCAGATACTTGAATAATAACAAGAAAAGTTCAAATGCCTCAAGATAGAGGTGCCTCACACTCTCTTCACTTAGGCATAGTTACTTCTATGGTATAAACTACACGTGTAATCCTAGAATAAATTAAGGAATCTCAGGAGCTCTAGTTACAGCTGTCTTCATGACATCAGAAAGGACAAATAAAAGCAGGCATGACAATGACTACCAACACTGCACCATGAAAAGTTTTACTATACTACCAGTTTTGAGGTACAAGCCAAACCCAAGTCAATATATTTATGATCCATATATTAAAAAAAGCTTAAATCTCTTACCCAGCTCTAAATGGAGGCAAACCAGCTACAAGCTGGTATATTATACATCCCAGAGCCCAGAGGTCAGAGCTTCAAAAGAAAGGAAAAAACATACAGCATGTTTTTCTGTAAGAAGTGTTTAAGCTGTTAATTTTAAAGAAGTTCTTAAGCTTCTGCTAGTTAGCACATAGCACAAACACATCAAACCTGTCTGGCATAATTTCCAAAGTATTTTCACTTCATTCCTTGACAAAAACGTGGGCTAGCGCACAACTTTCAAACAACCACAAAAATATACAGTAACCATCCCACAACAACAGACTAGAAGCACATGCAAGACAGCTGAATTATCAGTCAAAATAAATAGTTCATGGATACATAAAGAGACTAAAGAATACTTATTATCCACTACTACAATTGAAAGATGCAGCCAACATAACACAATATATGCTCCTTCAGAATTAAAATCCTTTCCTCTAAATATTTTAGCAAAAAAAAAGTCACAATACAGCTTCTTCACTTAAAGCTTTCTTAAGACAAACAAAAACGCAGTCTATGTGGTACATGGGTGAAGTAAAGTCTTAAGTTTTCGTGAGTTGGCCTGAAATAGCATTCTCAACATATTTTACTTTGAGGTAAACTATACCTACATTGATTTAAGCTTAGTCTTTTAGTCTTCCATGAGGATTTCTAATGAAGACTCAAAACTACTCAAATTAAGTTTTCTGTAAAGATGAAGCATTATGTAACTTGTAAAAGGAAATGATAACCTGATGAAGTCTTTCCATTAGCCAAACCAGTCAAAACATCTTCACTAGAAGTGGAAAGTCTAATGGTATTTTTATCATTTCAAGAAACATCAGCACAAATTACCACAGTTATTCATGTAAGAGATAGACATGACCTTTAAACCATTGTAAACCCCAAGCAGAGCTTAGCAAAGGTAACTTCAAGCTAAAGCAAGCTGTAGCCTCTCCGCTAACTGACAGAATGTGACATTCTGTGGCTTTACAGCAGGGATTACCATATTAGACAAAGCCTATGTAAAAGAGAATTAAAATAAATATATTATTTGGATGAAAGGGGAAGAAGTAAATCTGATTTATGGGTAAGAGAAATCCAGCTTCACATTAGACAATACTTTCTCCTGACAACACCTAATCCTGTCTTTAGAATTTGAGAAGGCAGAGGAACTGAGGGTATGAGCACTCACACAAGAAGTAATACTTGTTACGAAAAAAAATGTCAAACTCCTAAAAAAAAATCCCTTTATGCTCAAGCATCTGGTTTCTTTGAAATACTAAGCTTGCTTGCTTTACTTATCCCCTCCCCCCATATGACAGTATCCTGCACAACAGAGTCCTCACCTTTTACAGGCTGATTTCTCTGTCAGCAGTTCTGGAGAAACATACTGTGCTGTTCCAACAAATGAGTTTGCCCTCGCTGGTAAGAAAATGGAAAGAAATAAGCAAACACGTATTTACAGAGAAGCCAATCTCCTCATTCCCTCTCTGCTCCCACCCAATAAAAATCTACTGCAAGTTATTTAACACTACAAAGAACCCATCAGAATTTAATTTCTCTGCCCATTCACAAATCCTGCTTGGAAGAGGCAAATCAATTTATCTCAGTGATATGTATTTAGTTCAAGATGCTAGGCATATACTCACCTTTTTTAGGTATAAAATCTACCAACACAAGTTGACTACATTCAAGGAAAAAATTATCAAATTCAGTGATTTTGTTACATAAGAGCTAATAATATTTGAAGGATACAATTTGGTAAATACAAAATACCTATGTTTTCAAAGGACCACTTGCTATAGTTACCTGTGCCACATGAAGTAGATAATGCCATACCTTGTCTGCTATCTGCAGATAATACTTTTGCTGTTCCAAAGTCTGTTATTTGAATATGCATATCTTCATTTAGCAAGATGTTCTCAGGCTTAAGGTCCCTGAAAAAGGCAGACTTACATAATGTATGTACATAATGCTGTCATAAACGATCCATTCTATAAATGTTGTTGTGTCAACTTTCCTCTAGACTGTAGCTGTCAACAAGCTGACTGCCAACAGATTTTTTTGAAAAACTCATTTAACATTTTTTCTAAGACCTGAAGTAATGAACAATCTCAAAACCAAGCTCTTGTGCATCTCATTTGTGCAACAAAATTAATAATAATTATATATTATATAATAATAATAATGATATTAATGATAATATTATTATTAATAATAATCGTCATCCTTCACTCCCCCAAGCCTTAATTTAAATACCATCTGACAGACTGATATGACAGCAAGGTCTTCTAGGTCTATTCTATCTCATGTCATATTTATTTATGGCATGCAGAAAATCCCAAGAAGTTTCAGGCATGTCTGTAGCTATGAACTTAAACTTTACACCAAGTTCTCTAATGGCAAAATTTCACTGTTTCCTTTTGAGCTTCTAATATCAGCCTTCATATGAAGAGAGTTATAAAGCAGCTCTTTTAATACAAGATTTCCAATATAGGTTCAGTAATATTGACAATCATGCTGTATTAATTTGACAGGCATTCTCCCAGCGTTTCACAAGCTACATAAGCAAAGTGAAATTGGGAGTTCTTGAACTTTCCCCCGCTGTGGAAAATTTTATACTTTTAGTACTCTCCACATCCAGTCTCCTCATATTCTATTCCAAATTATTTCACAGAAAAATATTTTAAAAAATACTTTGTCCTTTTAAATGTAAATGCAAGAAGTAATACTACTATCAGAATTATAACCAGATAGCTTTTTCCCAACTAGCATTTACTGTTCCATGAACAACTGCTTGGGAACCTACAGAAACAAAAGATGTCTTACCCAAAGCAGTTCTGTAGCTCAGATTTTTTATAAGCTTTGATTTGTTTAATAAACATGAATGACAAAACATGCTTATCCAGATAACATAATGACATCAAGAACAAATCACAGAATCACAGAATGTTAGGAGTTGGAAAGGACCTCGAAAGATCATCTAGTCCAACCCTCCTGCCACAGCAGGATTCCCTAGACTAGGTCACACAGAAGCATGTCCAGACAGGTCTTGAATATCTCCAGAGAAGGAGACCCCACAACGTCTCTGGGCAGTCTGTGCCAGTGCTCTGGCACCTCAACTGGGAAAAAATTTTTCCTTGTATTCACACGGAATCTCCTATGCTTCAGCTTACAACCACTGCCCCTTGCCCTGTCACTGGGCTTCACTGAGAAGAGCCTGACACCCACCCTTCACATATTTAAAAGCATAGATAAGGTCACCCCTTAGTCTCCTCCAAGCTAGAGACCTAGCTCCCTCAGCCTTTCCTCATAAGGGACATGTTTCACCCCCTTAATCATCTTTCCACAAAATCCACCTTTACTTTAGACTTCACAAATAGTATTTCTAGAAAAAGCACTTTGTGTGTAGCCAAACACATGCTGGTCTCAACTTTGTATTACCTGTGAATGATTCCTTTCCCATGCAAATACTCCAAAGCTGATACAATTTCAGCCGTATAAAACCTGGTACAGGTCTCATCAAATGAGCCAATTTTGCGTATATACTTTAGCAGCTCTCCATTTTTGGCATAGCTAAGACCAAAATCTGAAAGTAAGTATAGTTAAGGTCTTCCACTAAGTCATTCTAAAACAAAAATCCCCACATCTCATTCTAAAGACAAGAATAATACTAAACACACATGAACAATGAGGAAGAAGTTGGTTAATTTCAAACTTTACACGGTTGCAACCCAAACCAATTTCTTAAACATTAAGAACCCAGGACACAGGTTCCAACTTCTTCATACAGCAAAGGCTACATAAATTTGTAGTTTTTCCAGACACTCACTCGAATAATTCATTTAAACTCTATACATAACTGCCCTCAAAGAGAACTATTTACAGTCATAACTGTTGTTCAACCTAAGTTTAAAATTGCCCCATCATGTGAGAAGTTCCAAAGTCAGCCCAGTGTTCAATGAGCAAGTGTTTACATCACAGAAGAGCTCCTCCAAGTCCTGTTGTGTGTGTGCGTGTACATTATGTACGTGTGTACACACATGATATAGGGCATGTTAGCACTGCTAGCAGCCTCTGTGAGAAACAACTTACTGAACACAGAAAGACTAATCTATCCTTTTACACTTTGCACAGCCAATTAGAAGCAGAAAGTTTAGGAGGAAGTTCACATAACCAACATTTTCATCACAACAACAACAACAAAAAATACCCAACTGCAAACCAATGAGCTTTCAAGATGAACCTGCACTTTGCAGTTACTGCTACAGACAGAACTTGGGAAACAGTGACCCAGGCAGAGGAGTTTCAGCTTTCTATCATTCAGATTATTCTGTAAGGACTTTAACACAAGAAAAATAAAATCTACAGATCTAATTCTTTAAATAAGAAATACTAGTAAATATAGCTGACTACCCCTATGTTAAACACAGGAATTGTGGTGCTTTAATGGATATATCAGCAATAAAACATCTATAAAATATTTCCCAATTTATTTATTTTTTCTTAAATTATTTTAGATTGTTTCAATTCACCCTTCAGCATTTACCACATGGACAATATAAGTTGTTGTTTTATTCACTTATCTTCCATCCTGCAAGTCATCCACTCTTCTCTTTGGAGGGGGTCACACAATCTGTTTGCTTAATTTCTAGTAAAAGCATGACTCCAAAAACTGCATTGCAAGTATTAAGATATTCTAAATACTTCAAGTTATTTTCACCATTCCTGTTAGACAATGTGTCCTGGTTTGAGTTAGAACAGAACTAATTCTGTTCAGTGATTTTCCATCCCATATACGTCATATTCGATATAGAAACTGGGGTCAGTCCCCCCTTGATAGATTCCCTTGCTAGACTTCCTGTTCAAGGTTTGAGATTCCTGATTTTGGGATTGCTAGATTGCTCTTCACCAGGCATTTGGAGATGATCCCTAAGTTTGGGCATCCGGCACCAGGACCCCGCCCCCAGGGGAACCGGACTCATCTGGTACTGGAAGACCTGACACCGCAGCATCAGTGGTGATGTAGTTATCATTGAAAGGTGGTTTGGGTTTGGTATTGGGTTCTGTATATATTTGTATATATTTCATTTAACATTGCTGTTATTATTATTAAAGTAGTCTTAGTTTTATTTTCCAATCCACAAGTCTCTCTGCCTCTCTTTTATCCCCTATCCCGTCCCATTGCAGGGGGGAGAGAGGGGGTAATACGGAGCGTCTGTCATTGGATTGGTGGTCAGCCCAGCCTTGACACAATGTTTCAAAGGAACCAAAATAAACTGTTATAAAAGTGCTACAGCAAGTTTTGAAAAAACAAAGGATACATAGCTTTTCATCATCCTGAAAAGTGAAGTAAAGTTTCACAAAAAAAGGGTGATCCAGTCGGGACATCACATCTCTCTCTCGTGTCACATATGGCACCTTGTTTTCTTTTATGATATGACGTTTTTCTAGAATTTTAACTTAATGAAAAAAAGACAGTGAAAATGCAGGAGGTACAACCACATGAAGTCCCATCTTAAGTAATTTCTTTGGGGATTTTTTTTGTTAGATAAAATTATCATAAAATCACTACTTGTCTTTTGAAGAGGTGGTTTGCAGCAGGAATACACTGGTATTCTATTTTTTTTAAGTTGATACTGGAGTGAATACTTACTGGCATATTCTCTAGAACTTGCCAATTCTCGAGCCAAGACAACCTGTTGCCAGAGGAGAGAAAAGTAACCATTCATTAAAGACACACACTAACACTGAATTTCCAGTAGGTATTTATAATACTGCTTGTCTAAAATAAGCTAACACAAATGCAATCAGTGAAATAAGAATGTGTTCACATTATGCTGGCTTCAGCCAGACCTCTGCAGAAGTTCAGGTGAACAAAACAACACTTGTTTTGCTAAAAGACACATACCTGACTGGTTAATCACTGATTTCCCCTTTTAACTCCAGAATTCTGAAGATTGTAATGTAAATCACTAAATTGGTAAATCATCTTAAAGGGGGGGAGGGGAACGAAAGCAACATGTGTGCTGAGGAATATTTACAAAAATCTGCCAGAGTACTTTTTCTTAACATTAAAAGCAAAGACTGAAACACTAAATTTATCTGAGAGATCAAAAGTAAGAAGTGAGATGGAGCTTTGAACTATTTACAGTTTGTTAGGCAAAAAGATTTAAAGAAAGGGAATGAGAGATTTCCAACTAGTAGAAGCAAAGGATAAAGATTGAGTCAGGTAGTTCTACATTTTTTAAAAGCTTTTGGAGGAACACAAAATAAAGCTTGTCCTCAAGAAAGAACTTCTGCAAAAAGCAACTGTTAAGATAATCTGAAAAGTCCTCTTGCATGAGTCTGAGCAATAACATTGTAAAAACAGGTGACTATTGTTTGCGGTTTGTTTTTTTTTTTTTTCATTTGAAGTTTATAAGCATCTCGGACTGGAGGAAGGCTAGATAAGAAGAGCAGAGCTCTCAATAGAGGCTATAAAGCAGAAGTAATTGCCCACCTAACTGACAGACATCATGAACCTGAACAAGTACCGCACTGCCAGAGATGAAGTCTGCATTTAAGCACTGGCTTTGGACAGACTATACACTAGCCATAGAGGAGGAAGTAGCCTATCCAAACATGAGAATTTACAATTCTGCCACTATGTAACAGATGTTATTCTAGAATGAAGCCTGAAGCTGTCTTCAAAGCAAGCAGATTTTCGTTACTTCAGAAGAGCAAAGCAACAACGAGAAGGTGGTCCCACAACTGCAGAATGCTCTGAAAGAATTCCTGAGGCCAGATCATGTGCATGTCTGCTGAATTTGAAATACACCCTTGGCACCAGGTAGAGTTTACGGTAGCTTAATAGAAATCCAAGAATACATTCATTATGACCCTGAGTAGACTTTTTTTTTTAATCTGAAGCTGTCATCAGAGGCATGGTAACTTGAAGGTCCCTGCTATTTGAGATGAACACTTGTCAGTCAGAATAATAGTGAATATCTTGGGAAGTACAATAAGATCTTCAAATGTACAACCAAGCATATGCTTTTTAACAAGGTGTTTTGATAACAACATGAATATACATGCCCCACAGATCAAGAGCTCTGGTGTTGATATATCAGAGGGTTGTGCTGCCATCCAGAGAGACCACAACAGACTGGAGAAGTGGGTGGGCAGGAATGTCAATCAGTTCCCCTTTTGGAACCGCAAAGTCTTCATCCTGAGAAGGAATAATCCCATGAACTAGAATATGCTGTAGGCTGATAGGATGGAAAGCAGCATTGCAGAAAGGGACCCGGGGGTCCCGGTGAACACCAATCTGAATGTGAACCAGAAATGCCCTCATTCCTGCAAAGAAGGCAAACAGTAGCCTGGGTTGAGTAAGGAGGAATGTTGACAGTATATTGGATGGAGGTGATCCTTCTCCTCTATTCAGCAATCATCATATCACACCTGGAGTACTGTGTCCGGTTCTGGGCTCCTCAGTAAAACAAACTTGTGAAGCTACTGGATGGAGTCCAGAGAAGGACTACTAAGATTATTAATGGACTGTAGAATCTGCCATGTGAAAAAAACTGAGACGTGATTGTTCAGCCTAAAGAAGAACAGGCACAGAGGAAGCCTCACTGAGGTACATAAATATCTGAAGGAAAGGAAAGTGCAAGGATGGCGTTAGGCTCTTTTCAGCAGTGGACCAAACTGAAACACAGGTGGTTTCAATTGAACACCAGGAAGATTTTTTTTTTTTTTTAACTCTGAAGGTGACCAATCATGGGCACAAGTTGCCCAAAACCTCCACCCTTGGAGATACTCAAAAACTGCCTGTGTAGTTCTGAGCAACTGACTCCATGTAGTCCAGCCTGAGCAGGGAGGTTGAATTAGACCACCTCCAACAGTCCCTTGCAGCCTCAATTCTTCTGTGATTCTGTAAGAGTAGCAATCAAGTTTCTTTCTTGAAGGATGCAGTCTATATCATTAGTCATTAAGTCATTATCCTGAGCTTACAGTTTTCAAATTAAAAAAATTTCAGGTTTTGAAAATAAATTAAAAAAAAAAAATCAGTTGCTGAAGACAGGATGGGACGTTACTTCTGGTTTGCTAAACATAAGCAAGTACTGTTAAGCCCCCTCCAGCAACAGTTTGTGTTCAGTGGCCATAGAAAGAACATAGGCAAGCATCTCCTGTGCAGTCTGAACTTTATGAAAGGCATCTCTAAAACTACTGATCAGTTTCTAAAGTCAAAACAGTAGTTCTGGTCCATTACTACATTAAGGTTGACAGAGGCAACAACACAGAAAGAACTAACACTTGAACACACTCTCTCTAGCACTATTTGAGGCACAGATGATTATGGTAAATGAAATTCTGCTCGTAAAACTCCAAAGAGCAAGATTACATAGGAATCATTATTATAATTGTGTTCAGTCTCTTTTTGCTGCCCACCCAAGTGCATTTGAGCTACCCAGGCTTGGGACCAAAAAAAAAAAAAAATTCCCATCTACGGTGAACAGATAGCAGAAAGATGGAGCAGATAATTCAGAATCTGAGCCAGACCCTAAGGTTTTTTCATTTGCAAGGAACATGGTGTTAACTTCAGCATGCAGTCTCTGAAAGTTGAGTGTCTCACTGAAGCAGAGCATGCTGGTATACCCAAGAGGCAACAATTCTGTTGGATTCTTTAGGAAACCCGCAGGTTGCAAATGATGTATTCAAGTGCTAGTTACTCCTGATGTCTACTACTGACCTGCTTCCTAAGCACCACAGTAGATTGTACAGGAGGAATCAAAAAGAAACAACATTTATAGACAAACAACCAAAAGGTATACACACCAAATGACATGTGAAGATACAGAAACATTACTTATTGTCTTACAATGGGACAACTCCAAAAGCACCAAATGAAAGTATTAATTGTTTCAAGGATCTTTTAATTCTTGTGCAATGTCAAAGATGTGAGAAGTTAGAAACAATCATTTAAGGTTACTGAATACAAAGATACTAACTATGGCCCATGAAGGCTCAGAAAGAACACTTAAGAAGTATCGGTGTTCTTATTTTCTTCCCTAAGCATTTGGTAGTAGCTCCTGCCACAGACAGGACATTGCATAGAAGTTCTTACCATGACAAACTCATAGCCCAGTTCCAATCCTTTATATCAGAAAATAACATAACCTGTTATGCTACTAAACTTAGATTAGCAAGCAATGTCTCCTAAAAATCCAAGCATCAAGTCAGTGGGATACAATGGAACTTCTGACAAGTTTAAAAGACACTTGAAAAATGAGCATGTATATTTAGTGCACCACTTAATTTTAGCAGTTAAAATCACTATGGTCCACCCATCTGTTCTTCAAAGGAGATTTAAATCTCACCAACATCATCTGCACAACAAATTCTGAAGTTTATCTATGTTATTTGGCACTTCTTAAAAGAAGGTAAAGTTACCGTTGAAAAAGATCCTTCACCCAGAATTTTCCCAAACTTGAAGTCATCAGGTCGTTTCTTTCGAGGCTGTGGAGGCTGCTGTCCTGTATGTTCCTGCAAGGAGTTTGAACTAGATCTTGATTCAGCAGCAGTGCTCTCCATGTTAGATCCCTGTCTGCTGCCACAGGTGGAAATTACTGATGGAGTACTGGAATCTGCTTGGTTCCTCACCATTGATGGGGATGAACAGGAGCATAACACCACACTAGACTGGATTGGAACAGCATCATACTGAAAAGAGAAATGGGACCATTATTCCCATACCTTCAAATAATTACCACACATATCTGCACTTTATTTCCATGTAAGCATCACAAAGTCCTGTTTCGAAGTGTTATCATTAAAATGTCTTTAGGAGGAAATGTTAGTATTTATTTCAGAAATGACAGCTATTAATTTGTTAGCAAACTATTTGAGTCATGCTAGACAAATACATGCAGCCATAAGTCAAAAGTCTGAACACTAATTAAAGTATTCCCAAACTAAAAAAAAAAAAGTGCTCTTAACACCAAGATATCAAAATTTCATGGTATATTCTCCTATAACATGATCTTTAAACTTTTGTTTTGTGCTTACAGACAGAGCCACCCATCCAATCTTCAAAAGAAGCAGTTTCCCTGAAACTAAAATAATTATCTAGTTATGCAATAAACACCTTCATTCACAGCAACATTAGTTCAGAGATTCAAGTTACAATGAACTGTAAATGTACAAGTAAAGCATGACAACTTCAATGGAGACAAAGGACATTGCTACATTTTTAATTGGAATCTCACTTTCTCTTATTTTTCTTTTAAGATACATTGGGAAAGGACAGGAAGAAAAGAGACCAACATACAAATGGCAGACCAGATGGAAGCTTTAATAACCAGCAATATTTAATACTTCTTTGTGAAGAATACTCGTGTTCATGACCTTTAAGACAAGGGAGATTACACTATTTAAACTATACATATGGTCACAAAGACATCCCAATTCAAAACCAACACAAAACACAAAAAAACAGATATACCCCAGAAAACAGCAAGCACATAAAGATACACTCCAAATACTCATTCCTGTAATATACAGAGCAAATCATCACCTGATACCCTTTTATCAACTTTTCCCAAGAAAGACCCAGGAAACTCATCAAGCTGCTTTCCCTCCCTGGCCAGATAATGCAGACAAATAGGTGACCTCTGGTGAACTAATTCTGTCAACAAAAACTGAGATGGTATGCAAACAGAGGGAGTATTTTAGAAAATTAATACCATGTATGAACAAGTATTCTAACATACATCCAGCAGAAGGAAACCATGACTAAATGAAAATCTCCTAACCGCAAAACCCTGACCTAGTCTGTAGCATACATAATGTTGATATTCAAGTAAAAAATTATTTTTGTCAGAGTAATGTTTATCTCACAAATTTCAATATGATTCTGAACAATTTTCTGCACTTCTATCAGAAATCATTCTAGAAGGGAACCGGACACGCATTCAATCAGGCATATGGGCTCAAAGCACCTAGTTTCCTAACTAGCAATTACTTACTTGGTTGTGCCCTATGCAGTAGGGAAAGGCAGCCTTTATTTACTGTTAAACTTCTTTCAAAAATACAATTCAGAAGTAAACTCTACTTACACATTTAGTGGAATCACAGAACAATGAGACACAAACATATTTCTTCCTACGCTGAAAATGTATGCTTTCTAAACTGAGATGAAGGTAATAAGGTCAAAAATAGTACAGCTAAAACTCTCCATTTTCTCCACTCTCCATAACTGATATATAAATATCAATTCCCACAAAACTGTAGATTAACTATTATCAAGCAAGTATTTTCTGTGTGACCTGGTCTAGGGAATCCTGCTGTGGCAGGGGGATTGGACTAGATGATGCTTCGAGGTCCCTTCCAACTCCTAACATTCTGTGATCCAAACAATACCTTCCAAAAAGCGTAACAGAAGATTCCCATTCCAATCTGAGTGCAGCCTACTTGCTCCAGGATCTCTACCGCTCTGTAGGGCTTTTTCCCAAGAACTACGACCTGGAGGACAACTCTCATTCCAAACCCGGGCAGATGGAG
>VWZX01003576.1:7037-28805 GCA_013399015.1 Galbula dea
CCAGACCACACTTCCTCTGTTTAGCTGCAAGGGTGTTGTGGGAGACAATGTGAAATGTTTTACTGAAATCAAAATAAACCACATCCACTGCTCTAACATCATCTATCCACATTGTTATGTCCTTATAAAAGACTACCAGGTTGGTCAAACATGACTTCCTCTTGGGAAACCCATGTTGACTGCTTTTAATGACCCTCTCATCCTTGATATGCCTAGAGACAAAGTCAAGGATAAAGTGTTCCATCAAGTTTGCCAAAGAATAATAAATTAGAAGGATCTGGAGACTTCCTCAAGAGCAGACAGACAATACAGAGATATCTTACTAGATAGGAGAGCTGGATAATCGATAATCACCAACAATATAAAATTTAGCAAGAACATGTGCATGGTTTTCCGTCTGGGATGAGGTAGTCCTTCTTATACATATGAACTGGGGGATGAGAGGCTGGAAAGCAGCCCTGCCGAAAACGATCTGGGCATTTGGGTTGATGGCAAGTTGAATACGAATCAACAGCGTGCCCTGGAAATCAAAATGTCAACTGTGTCCTGGGGTCGGTCAAGGACAGCATAAATAGCTAGTTGAGGGAAGTGATTATCATGTATTCTATACTGCACCCATGTGGCCCCTCCTTTAGTAGTGTGTCCTATTTTGGGCACCAAAATATAAGAAGGGTGTGTCTAAAGGATGGTGACCAAGATGGTGAAAGGTCTCAAGTGCACAATTTATGAAAAAAGGCTGAGGTAACTTGGTTTATTCAGCATGGAGAACAAGGCTGGTGTAACCCTATTGCAGCCTTAAACTTCCTTAAGAGGGGCAGCAGGACAGGTGCTGATCTTCACTTCTGATGAGATCAGTGATAAAATGTGAGAAAATGGAATCAAGCTGCATAAAAAGTTCAGAATGGACCTTAGGAAAAGGTATTTCACTAAGAAGGTGTTTAGTCACTGGAACAGGCTCCAGTGGGAAGAAGTCAGGGGGCCAAGTTTGTGAGAGTTGGAGGAGTGTCTGGACAATGCTCTTAGTCATATGATTCAGTGTTATGTAGGCTTTTGAGGAGTAAAGAGACGGTCTTGATGATCTTGATGGCTTCCTTCCAACTCTAGATATTACAAGATTCTATGAATCTGCTCAGCAGAAATGCACATGTGACCTTCATAGACTTTACCATCTTGGAGATACTAACAAAGACCTTGGAACAAACTGCCACAAAATCTCACTTTTGTGCTGAAAGCCCCTATTGATGTGAAAATTTTATCATGTCCAGTCTTTTTACTTAAAAAGTGCTCATTAAGGTTAAAATTAATTACATCTATACACCCATGGATTTCAGTTTAATCATACACGTCTGTTTGTTCTTTTTAGTTTTAGTAATACATGAATCCATAATGTTGCTGCACTGTTTGCTTTTTTTTTTGTTAAATGAAGAAATACAATATTATCTTACTGAAGTTTACTTATGATTCAAATTGAAGTGACCAGGAGGAGATAAATTACTGAAAAATATGTCATTAAACAACTATTTTTCTAATTTTTCTGCATAAAAGAATACCCTTTAAAAAGACTCCAGAATGATCTAGGCTCCTTTCCCTTAATTTATTATTTATTTCAGCAGATAAAAAAAATGCCAGTAAAGGAAATGAATTGATTAACAGCAA
Organism: Galbula dea; assembly: GCA_013399015.1. Taxonomy (NCBI): domain Eukaryota; kingdom Metazoa; phylum Chordata; class Aves; order Piciformes; family Galbulidae; genus Galbula; species Galbula dea. The sequence goes on from VWZX01003576.1 coordinate 8,694, forward strand.
GTAATAGATAGTTCTAGCATTGAGACTTTTTGCTGCTTTTCAACAGTACATATCCAACAATCAAGTGCTGATGATATTACACAAGTGAGTGTAATTTGTGGAGCTGTCTTTTGTTACACTGTTGAGACTGAGTAAAAAAACTCTTTATAACAAAATATTAGAAGATACCTACATTACCAAGAGAATTGTTTCTTCAAACTAAAGCGTATCCATAAAATCCCTAAATATTGATTTTTAAATACTGAAATTTTTCCAAGATTCTAAGAGTGTGGAAACCTTCTTCTTTTTTCTGAAATAATAACCCTGAAAGCTATCCTGAAAAGTTTCTTTATTGGAAGCAAACTTTGACAGTCTTCGCTGACTATTAATGAAAAAGAAAAAAATTTCACATAAATTTCCTGCAGTACATATACATAACCAACAAAAAACGCATAAGAATGCATATTTTACTCTAACAGACATATTAAACACTTTTCTAAACCAAATTTAAATGATTGAATTTTGTATTTTATTACTATATGAATTCCATTATTTGTACAGTAGAAAAAACTGCATGAAGGGAAATGGACATTAAAAAAACCACTATCATTTAGCATATAGTTTTGGGAGTACCCAGACATTTTTATTTAAAAGGCTAATTTTCAGATTAATAAACTGAATCATCACTATATTTTACACATCAGTGGAGCATAGTGAGAATTTTGCAATTCCATAATTCTTTAATCAATAAAACTATAGTAATTAGAGCTCTCAAACAAACTGTGTAATTATTAATTATTTTCAAAGATATTCCTAGAAAGACAGAACTAAATTATACAACCATAATTTCAGAAACATGTAAGGCAACATAAGCAAGCACAATTTGATTACAAATAGAAAGGAATAATTTGGATACACAGAAATTCTGTTTCAAATATGGATATGAAATATTTTACTGGTTTAATTTAAGCCTTCTTATTAAGAGTGTTGTGAAAATGTGTTTTCATTTATTACTGACATAATAGAGTTTTACTTTGTAGGAGATGTCAATTTTCAGTGTGAAGTCTTTGTTTCAGTGAATTACCTTAAAATCGAGCATTCTCTTCAGCTGGTGAAACTTTGCATATAAATCAGACTGAAGTAAATCTTGCTGAAAACCTATGTTTATCTCAGTTGGCATGGAAAGGTCAACAACCCTCATTGAAGAAAAATGTTGCCCGCAGATCCCCACCCTCATCCTGAGAAAGGCTGGGAAGCTTTGTCCTGGGCAAATGTGGCTTTGTTCAACAGAGTAAATTACTTCCTCAGTGGCTGCTGAAAAAAAAGAGGTTTCTACAACCTTCTTACAATGTGAGGCACTTTGAGAGAAAGTATCTTCCTAAAAAGAAAATGAAAAGTTAAGGAGCCCTTTGGCTCACATCCTGTGAACATACTTGGCTGAGTGTGCCGCTCCACTTTCTCTTCAAAACTAAACCTTCACCTTTTAAACCGAAAGAGGGTGGATCCAGATTAGACATAAAGAAAATGTTGGGGTTTGGGTTTTGGTTTGGTTTTTTTTTTTATGATAAGGATTGTGAGACAATGGAACAGGATGCCCTGAGAAAATGTGCATGTTTCATCATTGCAAGTGTTTAAGGTCAGGTTGTATGCAACTTTGAGCAGTCTGATCCCAGAATCCCAGAATCAAAAAATGGTAGGGATTAGAAGGGACCTCTGGCAATGAACTAGACCAATTCCCCTCCTAAAGAAGCTTCACCTAGATCAGGTTGCATAGGAAAGTTTCCAGGGGGGTTATGAAAGTCCACAGAGAAGGACACTCCACAAACTCGTTAGGCACAGCTGTCCTAGTATGTTTAGGTGGAACTTCTTGTGTTCCAGTCTGTGTCCATTGCCCCTTGTCCTATCACTGGGCACTGAAAAGAGACCAGCCCCAACCTCTTGATTCTTGCCTTTTAGATGTTCATAAGCATTGATAAGACCCCTTTCTCAATCTACTCTACTCCAGGCTAAACAGCCCCAGGTCTCTCAGCATCTCATCATAAGAGAGATGCTTCAGTCCTCTTATAGTCTTTGTAGCCTCCATTAGACTCTCACAATAGTTCCCTCTCTGTCTTGAACTGGGGAGCCCAGAACTGGACCAGTTTTGGCCTCACATGTGGGCAGTCTAGAGCAAGAGGAGAACCACCCTCAACTTGCTGGTCACAGTCTTCTTAATGAACCTCAAGATACCCATGGCCTTCTTGGCCACAGGGGTGCAATGCTGGCTCCTGGCTATGTTCCTGTCCACCAGGAGTCCAAGGTCCTTCGTCCACAGAGCTGCTCTACAGCAGGTCAACCCCTAACCTGAACTGGTGTACGAGGTTGTTCCTCCCCAGGTGCAGGACTCTACATTTGCCCTTGTTGAAATTCATGAAGTTCCTCTCAGCCCAACTCTCCACCCTGTCCAGGTCTTACTGAATGGCAGCACAGTTTTTTGTTGTGTCAGTTACTCCTCCCACTTTTGTATCATCAGTAAATTGGCTGAGGGTACACTCTGTCCATTCATCCAGGTCATTGATGAAGATGCTGAACATGAGTGGACACAATACTCACCCCTAGGAACACTGCTAGCTATAGGTCTCCAACTAGGCTCTGCACTACTGATCACAACACTCTGAGATCTGCTGAACAGCCAATTCTCAATCCACTGCACTGTCCTCCTATCTAATCCACACTTCCTAAACTTGTCTATGAGGATTGTATGGGAGGTAGCGTCAAAAGCCTCCATGAAGTCCAGGTAGGCAATATCCCCTGCTTTCCCCTCATCTACCCATCACTACTTGTGATAATCTTCTTTTCCTCTGCATGCTCACAGATGACCTCCAGAATGAGCTGTTCCATCACCTTTCCAGGGATGGGAGTGAGGCTGACTGGCCAGTAGTTTCCTAAGTCCTCCTTCCCACTCTTTTTGAAGACTGGAGCCACACTGGCTTTCATCCAGTCTTATGACACCCCTCCTGTTCCCCATGACCTTTCAAAAATGGTGGAGGCTGGCTTAACAATAATGTCAGAACTCGTGGGTGCATCCCACTGTAGCCCATGGATTTGTATGGGTCCAGCTTGCCTAGAGAACCTCTAACCCAATATTCCTCAACTAAGGGAAAGTCTTTCCTTCCTCCAGACTTTCTTTCTTACTTCCAGGGATGAGGATTCCCGAGAGCTGGTCTTAGCAGTAAAGACTTCTAATCTTCTTTTATATTAACTGTTCTAAAAAAACATAGGTCAGATTTTCATCTTAATTATGATTCTCTGTTATGAAATTGAACTGAATATTTCATGATGTTCATTATGACACATAAGAGGGAGTATATTTGGACCTGAATATTTGAGCATATGTGTCTATTTGCACATATATGTCTGACAGAAATTTCTAAATATCTACTCTGATTAGAGTATAAAACTAATTTGACACACATTTTGGAGTTTCATTATTTAAATCTAGGTAGAGTGCAGTCAGAAACAGGCAGAGACTTACTGCGTCCCACCCAGTGGCATGATTGACTACTTCAGATAATGTTTTACTTGTCAGTGGCAGATTCTTTGGGAAAACATAACTGTTTTCTACTGTCACAACCAGGACAATGTTTCTGAGTTTGTTACAGTGACACAAACATTGATTTACCAAAGCTGTTACGTTATTACCAAAGGTACTATACAAAAAGGGGTAAATATATATAGCCCTACATATACCTTCAGGCAGTAATAAAATTCCTTTAAACTAAATCAAAAGCAACTGAATGTGAAGAAAACAGTTCTTTGATTTTCTGGTTCAGGGTAAGTATTGTATTAAACATGTAAATAGTTGCAATAAGCCTAAGTAAGCAAGATAAACTAATACATTTACTTTAGTAAGTGGAGATGAAAACTCAGTTTTTTCTGTAACACATTTCACAGTTTTCTGAATTTATTTTTACAAAAAGCCTTTGTTAACACTTCAGCTTACTTAAAGAGACTTTTAAAGAATAGGAAACGATCTCTCCTTTGCAGGTAGATCATTGGCTAAATGTTTAAACTGTAAAGAGTTAGAGATGGAGGCGGTTCATTTCCCAGCTATTGTTTTGGAACATGGTTCATCATTTCTGTTAAAAATTGCTTTTATTACAAATAAACAGACTTGCTTTCAGTAATGCTGATAACTCATGTGCCATATAAAATAATTAACATTTCAGGTCTATAAACTTACTTATAATAATTTCCAATAATCTATATTTTGTTGAAGCTACTTATTCTACACGTAGCCAGAGACATTTGTGGAAGGGTGAAAATAATCAGTTTAACAGTGAAATGGTGAAAAGGTGAATGTGGCCTTAATTACCATACTTTACAAATTCTTCCTCTATCATTGAGTTTTCCCAAGATGACAAGTATGAAACTAATAAGATCTTGAGAATTCTAGTTAAGGCAATTTTATTTTAATGAAATTGACAAAATGGCATTTGATGATAGGTAAATTCCATTCTGATCATTCCTACAGAGAAACAGGGTAGATTTAATGAAACATTGCTAGACAAAATATTTTGTCATAGCTTAACTTATTTTTAAAAGTAACTCAAATGATGTTTTTGCTTATAGTACCTTATCCCTAACTGTTTACATCAAAATCTAATTGCAGAATTTTTTAAAATTATATAATACTCTATGGTCTTTGTTTATGGTTTCACAGTGATTACCTTTTCCTGAGTGAAAAAAAACAAAACAAAACAAAACAAAAAGAGTGTTGTTTCATAATGCTTGCTTGTAAAGTAAGAGAGAGGACTGTGTAATGATTTTTAATGGAATACACTTGATCATTTTCCAGGAAGTACTAACGCATGATTTTATTTGTATTTCAACAAACTGATGTTTCCACCTTGATTGTGACTCAGTGTCTGATTAAATTAAAAAAGATAAATGTCTTTAATTGAGATTAGGGCTATCATTTTTTATGCACTGTGATGACATTTTGATCTGCTTTAGAAAACCCTATGGTGTTCCACTTACCTAAAATCTTGCCAAGTGTGAGAGACTTGATTGCATTGAATTCTGTGCCTGAAGACAGGATAAACTTCATTCTTTCATTATGGTTAACCTGCAGAATGATTCAAAGAAAAACAAAGTACAATAATGGAAAAGATATACTTCAAAGTTTGCAAAAGAAGCAGTTAAGGGCAAAGATAAAAAAAAAAAAAAAAAAGGACCTGAGGGAATCATTTGCTTTTTATAGCATAAAAACTAATTAGGAAATAGATTATCAGCTTCCTCAGATCATTCATTGTAGCTGTGATACTTCTTAAACATGCCACTTAATAAGTATTTATCTTACTCATTTGATTGATTTTTTCTTTTCATCTATAAGATGAATAAAAATAGTAAACCTTCAAAAACATGAAAAAGGTCCCTTTTATTAATAAAAGCAATCAACATTTTGTTCATAAAGATCAAATACTATACTGAAAATGCTCTGACCCTTAGGGTACCTCTGAAGATCAAAGAAAATTAGATATATTGAATTAAATTAGCTACATGGTAATATATTTGTAATGTAGTTTAATACATGACTTAAAACAAACAAATAAAAAAATGCAAGACAAAGCTACCTGACATCAGTCATACACATTTCACAAATTGTGACAGTTTATCCATCAAAAAATTCTTTGTTTTTTCCTACAAAATGAAGATAAGGTATTGAAATACACAAGATGAACACCAAAGAAATTGTCTAATGTAAACTTCTCATTGCATCATGAGTCTCACAAATTTTTCTTTATATTGAAACACGTTTTATTTGACAGTAACTGCCTTGTAACTATGTACTTAATTTTGCTTTGGATCTCCTACTTTTTAATCTTTTTTTATGATAATCTATTTGTTTTGGGGTTTTTTGTTTGTTTATCTAAGTGAATTAGTTACCTCTACAAAAAGTGTTTCCTCCTCTCTGTTAATCTTCACAAGTTGCAGTTTTCCGTCAGCCATGTTCTTTATATTGTTGCTGAAGACATCAGGATTTTGATGGCTATCTAACTTGTACCTGATCTGTAAACTTCCTGTAGAGGTAAATAGAACAAAAAATACAGTACACTACATACAAAACAGGCAGTGTAAATTATATACCAGGCATCCTGCTTCACAGGTGTATTTGAAGAGCAAAACAAATGCTTGATTTATTTAAGGAATTAGCTATAAGAAAATAGCGTAAGTGAGAAATGAAAGAAGACAATAGGAAAAGAAATAGCAATCTTTGAAGCGGGATGTAGTGGCAATGATGTCTATCGACTGACACAAATCTGAATAACGAGTTTAAATTTAGGTAAAATTTTAGTAAGCACTTTTGTAATTCAGCTGAGAAACACTTGGTTTAACATCTGGTATCAATGTCACTTACCAGTACCTTACAAGTATTGTTCTTGAATAATGTTTACACTATCTGGATCTGTAAATCTCTGACCTGTTGACAAATCAGTAGGATCACATAACTTATAGCTTTCTTTCCATTTTTTTTGTTTTTGTTAACTCCCAGCTTACTGTCTGTACATACTCACAGCATAACACAGTGTGGTGTCCTTGTTAGATATTTCCTCCCAGCTGTAGATGGACTACAACTTTCCACTCATCCTTTAGAAAGCAAGGCCCATGTCAGACTCAAGCCAGCCACGGGTAAAATGTGTTCTAACTCACATGGTGAGGAAGATACTGCACTTATTTTACATCTAAATCTTTACTCAGGAAACCTTTGAGCACAGAACCACTGTGACTGTAAAGCGTCCTTGATAAACTGAAAGCTTCAACTCAGTCTAAGAGGTTTCTTAATTAAAAAAATTAATTCAGCATGGAGGAAAAAATGACAAAGAAAAATACAACTAAAATTTAATGTTCAGCTTAAATGGGAACATCAATTATGTATATTTTCAAAGACATATATATTTTCATAGATATATAAGTAGCTTATGAAATTAGTTGAACAAAACAACCTCTGGTTAATTTGGAAAATGGATGTGTTTTCAAAAAGTAGCTTATTTCATTATTTATCATGAGGACAGCAATTAATATGCCATGTGAGTAGCAGACAGATTACTGAGTTTCAAAACACTAAACAAAAAAAAAATCATCATTTTACTTCATTTGTCAAGGATTTCAAGAAATAAGTATTTTTGCCAACATGATAAAAAAACCACCAAAACCAAAATATCAACAGTAGTACAAGTTGAAATTACAATAGAAAGAATGTTTTTCATGTGGAAAGCATTGTTTAGTGTAGCTGAGAAATAAATACACTATTTAGTGCAACAACAGGACAATTCTTAGTTTGTGATTCAGGTGTGGGAATTGGAGTGAATCTGAGTTTGCAGCTATGATATTTATCAGCATTTCCAGACAGCCTAACTGAACACTCACCATTTCTAGTGAGAATGACTGACAAGTATTCACTGTAGAAGGAGCTGATGTAAAGCAGTAAGCTTGGTGTCCGTGTTGTTCGGAAGGCAAATGTAATTTCTTCCCTGTTCAGTGTCATGTCAGCATAGAAAGAAGAAGCATGAGAACTTGAATTTTTAGCTAAGGTGTAGTATTCTTGAAAATTGTATGTCACAGAAGTGCCAGTCCCAAAATATGCAGAGACCTCTGAAACAAAAAGCAATTTAATCTTTAAATATAATGCAAAACAAAACTAAAGCTCTTTTTACTAAAGCTCTTTCTTTTCTTTCTGCCACAGAATGAAATAAAATGTATTCATAACTATTGTGATAAAGCTGAAAAAGAATTATAAATGTGACTAGTATTTAGAACTACAGAGAAAATTAAGACTCAATCTGGGCCACTGCAAAAGCCTGGTTAAACATATGTTTTATATATGTATTGTGTGAAAAAAATAATGCTTATTTTTATCTAGTTTCAAACATGTTTTCTTCTTTTTTACTGTTTTTCCACGTCCTGAAGTCTAATTTGTCTTGACTTGTATATATACTGCACCTACAGAGAAATGGGCGAAGCAGTTTCAATCTTGACATATTGATTAAACGTGGTCACAACTGAAACACATATGCATGAAAATAAACTGTTCAGATGGGGAAATAAAAATATAATACAAATTAGGTTATGATCCTCTTATGGATGAATCACTCTTAAAGGGCTTCTGTATCTCTATCTTACAGATATTTTCTGCTAAATGTCTTAGACAGTTACTTACACACACAACCTCCACAGTTCAGAAATATTTCTGGAAATTCCCACAACCTGGCTCAGTATCTTTGACAGAAGGTGACTGAAAGTTATTACTATAGGTCATACCACACTTTCAGCAACAGGCACCACTCTGCCCCTGAGGAACAATAAACATTGAGTATGACAATTAGTCTCTTCTGCTGTTTGGAGGAGAGGAAGAAAGTATCATTTCTCATTCAGTGGCATAAGCTCCACAATGATAGATATGGAAGGACTTCACACTAGTCCTTTATATTCTTGTGGTGGCAGCGGTGGCTGGACAGATAATAATTTAGAGAAAAATGGAGTTATTGTATTTAAGCCACTAAGTACTTTGCAGAATGTGCTTAATATGTGGAGGAAGCAAGTAATTTTTGGCAGATCAGAATTATATGCAAATGCCAGAAGTTCTAGGTAAACTTCCATAGTTAAAAATCAAACTTGATCATGTACAAATATGACACCATCTACGAAGATCATGGTCATGGGATCTGTCCTGTTTTCAATGATCTCACTTTATTCTTGCAGCAAAAACAAGTTTAAGGCTCTTCTGACTTATGCTTTGTTTTTCAAATTTAGTCTTAGTTGTGAGAGTAAGACTTGAAAGACCAGAAATTTATTCATAAAGTTGTAGTCCCTAGCTTTAGTATAACACAAAAGAAACAAATGGGTTGTGTAACATTAAAGATACTAATTCTCTCAGGTAATGTAGTTCCTGATTTTAATAGTGTATATTGAACATATCTCTCAAAGACACTGTTTAGCAAAACTTACTGAATGAATCCAGCTGAACACTTCCTTACATTAAGTCAAATATAAATGTTTAGCAAGCAATTAAACATATCTTTAAAAGACTGTAAAAATTATGTTCTGGGCTGTATTATGCTGTTTTCAGTAACTGATAAAGCTAAAAGACATTCTTGCCTTTCTTACAGAATGGCCCAGCATAGGCAGAGAAAGTGCAGTCACAGGAGAACCCACTGTATTTCTCTGTACATTTTCCACCATTGTGACACAGGTTACCATAGCTGCTACAATGTCCAGGACAGCCTGGTTCAACTCCTGGTGTTATCTTTGCTCTCTCTTCGAGGTCAAGGGCCATTCCATTCAAATGCAATGAACGAATGCACCCCAAAAATCCTTTCTGTCTGGATGCAGTTCCACCTGAAATTAATTCATACAAACTTTAAAAATTTTTAAAGAATTAACGTGCAAAAACCTCTTTGTATTTCACAGCCTCTGAACCTCTTATTATGAATTTGCAGCCTCTGCACATGAAAACTATTATGAATAGCTTTAAAAGAATATCTGATTTTTTTTTATTATTGTCAAGAAATTACAGCAAACCTTTGAAGCTTTTAACAGCAAACAAGGATTTTGCACAGTAAGGTATCAAGCAATAATGCATACTTCCATTAATTCACACAGGAGTTACATTCATAAATTAGGTGGTTTGGGGTTTTTTTTTCCCTTCTTTTTTAAAGGGAGAGAAAAGAAGAGAAGAGAAGAGAAGAGAAGAGAAGAGAAGAGAAGAGAAGAGAAGAGAAGAGAAGAGAGAAGAGGACCCCACAAGAAATAATAATAATAAAAAATTAGATTTTCTGTTTTCTCTGCTAAAATGAGCATAGTGATGGCAACTTTAGGTTTTAGTTAGGTTTTCTTGAAGATATCTCTTTAGATATCTCACACTTAGTATGCTAGTAGCTGACTGATGGGTGGCTAAAGCAGGTACTAGGTATATGAGATGACATTAAAGTAAAAAGTATCTCTGTTAACATTCTTACAACCCTACTTGTTTCATTTTTCTCTAGATATTTTACAGGCTTCAGCAGACAAGGCTGAATCTTTACCAGCGTACTGTCAGTGGAAGTAGTCAAACAACAAGATTCCTTACTCCCTTCACTGAAGAAAATTATGTTTAATTTAAGAGGTTAAAGTGTTCTATAACTAGTTGGGAGCTATAAAAAGTTGCGTTAGCAAAAGACTCTTCCAACTCAAACACAAAATAGACTAGACAACATATTGATCCACATGACAGTATTGAAGATGTAGGAATACATTATTAAAAAAAAAACTTGCCAAACTCATAGTAAACATTAACAAATTATATTCAGGAAATGTAGGACAGAAATGATTCAATTTAATCATTATCATTTGTCATGCCACACTTCAAAACACTGTTTTGACTAAATAAAATTAAATAAATGCCATTTTTATCTGTTCTGTTCCAAAGTATTTCAAAATCATTGTACAAACTCATCAGGGATTTCAAGGTACACAGTACTATAGTGAATGTTATTTCATTTTACTCCCAGGATCTTGAAGAATTTTCAGAGAAGAAAAATCCATAACACCAGAAGCAAAACAACAGAATCACTCTTCTCTTATAATTATTCATCTGAGCATTATCTGAAGAAAACATGTTAGGCAGCTTGCAGGTAGATAAGTCAAAACAATTTTAAATTGTCAGCACCATACAGGAGATGGATGTATTTAAATTTACTAGATTTTGTCAAATTATTTAACAAAATATATATCTCTATTCAATGGTCAATTACTTAATAAGAAATCACCAGAAAGTGCAACTGTCAATGCAGGTTAGTACAGTACTGAAATGTTTGGGAGAAGGGTAAGAAGAACTAGAGATCAATAATTTTCAAAATCATTACAAAACTGTTTAGACTTGACATTAGCATAAACACCTCAAGAATTAGAACATTTATTAATTTTGCTTCTAATATCAGTCTTTGAAAAATTGGACTGATCTAATTTCAACTGTTTACATAATAGCAGTTATGTGGTAAGTCAAGTCAATGACAGAAATGTAATTTGTTGTAATCTAGTAAACAGAAACCTCGTAGTCCATCCATTAATAATTCTAGTTCATTGCTGTGAACAGAAACTAGTTCTAACACTTCTCTGAAGTCCACTATATCTAGTATCTTGAGTATCTCAGTTGTTAAAGAAACCTCCTGCATGCTTTTAATAGAAATGTAAAAACTCTAATATTTGGTCTAGTCTACTTGTTCTACCCTTGATTCCTTTTGAGACACATGTCAGAATTCTGATCCCAGAATAGATAGATTCCGCCTCCATTTATTTTTTTCCTAAATATTCACACTTTTTGTAGCTACCATTTCAGAACAATATTCACCTTAACTGCATTTGTTCTCAATGAATAAGAAATAAAAGGTATTTATTTAGTACTGTGCTTCACAGCAGATATAGATAAAAATCTATTTAAAAGTAGAGCAGACTTCACATGTTTTTATACTCTATATCACCTGTATGCACCAGGAGGAAAAAAAAAAAGCAAAAAAACTCCAAAAACCAAACCACAACAAAAAACCCCACCACAAACAAAAAACAAAACCAACCAACCAAAACCAAAACCAAACCATAATCTGGCAATATTACAGTAAGAACACCACAGTGTACTTAAATAACTCTACATAGCTCTATGTAGTAGCTAAATAAATATTATTCTTCTGTTATTCCACTTCTGCTTTTCCAGTGGTTTATCTATATACATTAATGTCATATTTGCTAAAGCAAAAGGCAGAAACATTCTGTTAAGTTTCTTCATCTGAAGTTTTCACAGTTTATACAGAACCAACCATAGATCTAGATTTTTCGTGCTTATGTGAAACAAAAGAATAGTCCCTTTATCTTATTTCCAATACTAAGTAAATACAGTCTGGTTTTTTTTAATTAGATGTATTAGCAAAGGGCAGAAGAGTATATCACAGCTTTGTAGAATCATAGAATGCTATGTGTTACAAGAGACATTAAAGTAAATCTAACCCAAAACCCTGCCATGGGTAGGTACATCTTTTGTTAGATGTGGTTGCTCAAAGCCCCATCCAATCTGGCCTTAAACACTTCCAGTGATGGAGCATTCGCAACATTTCTGGACGACCTGAGAAATTCTGGATGTAGATGTCAACAACATACAATATAATAATATTCCTGGTAAAAATATGGAGAAAATTATTGTGGGGGCTATGGAAAAGCATCTGATAGACAACTCAGTCATTGGTCATAGCCAGCATGGATTTATGAAAGGGGTGTCTTGCTTAACAAATTTGATTTCCTTTTATGACAAGATTGCCTATCTAGTTGACCAAGTGAGACAAGTAGATGTCATCTTTTGGACATCAGTAAGGCTTTTGACACAGTCTCCCACAGTATCCTGCTGGACAAAATGTCAAGTATATGGCTTGATAAGAACATTACCAGGTGGGTACACAACTGACTGAGGGGTCAAGCTCAAAGCATTATATATTATATATTATTATATATTATATTGGGCTTACGACCAATGATGAGTAGGGTTCCACAGGGATTCATCTTAGGACCAGTACTGCTTGATATTTTTATAAATGACTTGTACTCAGGACTTCAAGGTTTAATAAGCAAATTTGATGACAATACTAAGCTGGGAAGAGCTGTTGACTCCAATGAAGGCAGAGAGGCCCTGCAGAGAGACCTGGACAGATTAGAGGAAGTGGGCAGTTACAAACCACATGAAGTTTAACAAGGGCAAATGCCAACTTCTACACTTGGGAAGGGTCAACCCTCAATCAACCTACAGACTGTGGAATGACAGCCTGGAAAGCAGACTTGCAGAAAGGGATCTAGGACTTTGGATTGATAGTAAATTAAGTATGAGTCAGCAGTGTGCACTGGCAGCCAAAAGGGCCAACCAAGTCCTGGGGTGCATCAAGCACTCTATTGCTAGCCAATTGAGAAATGTGATAGTCCTACTCTACTCAGTGCAGGTGCAGCCTCATATCGAGGATTGCATGCCGTTTTGGGTAGCAAAATACAAGAAGGATATGAAGTTGTTAGAGAGCTTGCAGAGGAGGGCCACAAAGATGGTGAAGGATTTGGACAGGAAGACTTACAAGGAACAACTGAAATCATTTGGACTGTTCAGCCTAGAGAAGAGGAGACTGAGAGAAGACCATGTTGAGATTTATAACTTCCTCAACAGAGAGGGAGGGGCAGGTGTTGATCTATTCTCTCTGGTGACCAGTGACAGGACCTTAGGGAATGGCATGAAGCTGTGCCATGAGAAATTCAGGAAGATGTTCTTCACCCAGAGAGTGGTGGAGCATTGGAACAGGCTACCCAGGGGTGCACTCATGGCACCAACTCTCTTGGAATTCAAGAAGCACTTGGACAATGTTCTTAGACATGTGGTGTGATTTTGGGGTTGTTCTGTGCATAAATAGGAGTTGGACTTGATGATCTGAGTCCCTTCCAACTTGGGATATTCTGTGATTCTATGAATATTTCCTTGAAATTACAGAAGTAACACAACTTCCTTCAGCAGATGACATCCTTTCAAAAAATGGTGTACATAGAGATCATAGGATTGTCATCTTCTACTTGTTCTTTGAACAAACCTCGAAATATGATATCTTTGATTGAAATTCTGTCCAACAGCAACTGCAGGCTAAGGCACTGAATTTGTGATCTCATAATAGAGCTACATGTCTGTAGATTTTTCTCAAAGAATCTTGTCATACAGACTATTTTCAAAATACCATTGCTATATTTCTTCTTTTTTTTTCCTTTTTTCATCTTTTTATATTTTTATGATGATAACTAAGAAAGGTGTCAGATAACTAAGAAAGGTGTTGTTAAATGAATACATACCTACAAAAAGCTGGCTGTTGAGTTGCAACCGAGTATGCCCATCAGGTGGAGCACCATGAGACCTTAGAGGAAGCCGATCTACTTGTAAGGATGCCTCTTTGACGTTTCGTTCAGCCTTCACGTAATGCCATTGGTTGTCATTTAAGGAAGTGAGTGATTCCACTGTAACTTCATTAGGTCCATTTCCAACATCGAATGAAAAAATCACTTCATTTGGAGCTAGAAAAGACAGTTATAAAGGACATTTGAATTAACTAATAGTTAATAGGGTCACAAAATCGAAACAAGCTACTTTAATATCTAATCATGAGATAAGACTGGTTGTTTTAGGGGAATAGTTTACTTCAGGAGGCCTATCTTCAAAGTTCATTATCAATGGCAGTGAGAACAATGATTTGTCAAAAACATCGACATCAAACTGTTTGTGGAGCCCTAGAGAGCACAGCAGCCAAGAAACAGTGAAATGTGTTAGCTTTGTTATTTTTCAGTTTGGATAAAAAACATCTCTTACTCACATGCTAGATGTTTACCATTGTTAAATATATTTAACTGTAATCCAATCAACATCTCATACTGTCTATTTGTTTTTGTTAATCACTCACACAATCTCTACAAATATCAGGAACAGAAACTCTTTCTGATTGGGTGAAGAGAATTTTTGCTGAACGTTACCTTCTGCAGGGAGCTCTTTGCAATCCTCTGAATACTGTTGAAGTTTGAAAACACAAATTCTGCTTTGAACTCACTGAATGTGTCTATTAAATATCATATCAGAATGATAGATCTGATAAATAATGTCACTGTTTAGATTTTAAAGGCAACAAACCACATAATAAGGATTTTGAAATAACCACTGAAATAATGAATTAGGTTATTGCTACTAAAAATATAACATAATTCTGAAAAAATGGAACCAATCCCTGAAGTTACAGAGATGAAGTCCCAGATAACAAGTATGACTGTGTGGTAATCCACTGGAGAGTCTGAAGACTGACCACAATGTGTCAGAGAAAGTGACAAATATAATCAGTTAACATTCTATAATCTTCTAAATAATTCTGCTAAAACCAACTACACTGCAAAATCGAAAGACATTTGGAATTTATAAGCAGAGAGGATAAACCATCTGTGGACGGTAAGGCATCGAACTTAAGACAGATGCTGACTGAATTCTAAAATTTGTCTTATGACAAAGGACTGAAGCAATAAACACTCTGATCATTTTCTGGGCAGCAGGGGAGAGTACATACAGGAATTCTCTTCTGGTGCAAAAATACTTGGTGTTGTTCAAAAATTTTCCTAACATTGCAGGGTTTCTTGTGGCCATAATAGATTCAAACATAGACAGAGCACAGCTATAGGTTGACAGAGTGGAGAGAAGGGGCAGTTGGTGGTAATCATGGAAAGTGCTCAGTGGCTAGCCATGCCTAAAATGACTAACAGATAGTACAGTTATTGAGAACCATTTGGAGTATTGAGGTTAAGCATCGTATGCAGAAGAAAGTGATCACCAAGTAATATAGTATAGAATACAAAACTTGAGCACTTTCATTAAAAAAAAAAATTAATTCCACTCATCCTGGACAGTAAGTAACAAATTTGGGCAGACAAAAGCCGACAGTAGCTGCATATTGAGCTCTTCAGAACAATTTCCAAAGCAACTGCGGAAGTCCCTCCAAATTAATGTACCGCAATATTCCTAATTCTACTGCAAATTTCTGCTTCACTCATTGTTTTTAAATAGGGAATAATCCTTCAGTAAGCACTCAGACTTAAGGCCAGAGGATGTAACCTGTGATCATATAACTATTTAATAGAGTGTACTACTCAGAGTTGAATCAGCTTGTTGCTTTTAACCACTGCTTTTAGAGAAGATTACAGGAACTCAGTTGGTGAAGAACACAAAAACAGTAGCAATGGTCAGTTGTGTGGCTGAGTGCTAGGTAGAAGAAGACATGGGCTTCCTGGAGCCAGGGAAACCCGAGGGAAAGTAGAGAGATCTGCCAGGAGCTGAGCAGCCAGGGATGATGTAAAGAGGTCATGTCACACGGCAGTCAGTATGACAGCTTGTGCAAGAACGTGCAGAGAGGGCCCTGTATCCTGCTCATAGACCCCCAGTCGAAGGAAGTGCTCTGGGTCTTTGTCAAAATGGTGGGCACTGGCCTAAGAGCTAAAACCAGTCTTCCTAGAGTGAAATGCCCCAAGAATTCTGATGTATGCACCCAGACAGACCTGGATAGGAAGGCCACTTCAGTACAGGTAGTTGGTTGCAGCAAGTGCCTAAACCCTTCTGTTGTAAAGGTAAGTCCTTGCAAAAGGTGTGTGCAGGTTGACAATCTATTACACCAAGTGACTGAGTTGCAAGAAACAGTCACCAGGTTATGCAGTGTTAGAGGAGATGAAATGGAGATTCATAGGTGGTTTCAAAACCACTTTTGTAGTGGACACCACTAAGAAACAGACACCTTGGACCCTGATGACTCAAAAAAGCAGGACACTGCTTCATCCTCCACCTTCTATCATTACCACCAAAACCAGGTATGAAGCTTCACCACCTATAGAAACCCAAGGGCAAACTCTACATAGAGAAATTTCACCAGCAGCACATAGTGGATATCATAAAAAAAAATGACATGTGCTCAACATGGGCAATGCTCTGTTAAAGGGCATTGAGGTGTTCATCTGCTGACCTGATAGGGAGTCACAAGAGGTCTGCTGCCTCCCTGGAGTTAAGAACAGAGACATTGTCAAGAGGGTGCCTTATCAAGAGCAGCAACTACTACCCACTTCTGATCTTCCATCTGGGCATGAGTGTTGCTACAAGCCAGAACCTGGGCAGAATCAAAGAAGACTACAAAGCCCTAAAGGTTCAAGTTAACAACATTCAAGCCCAAGGATTATTTTCCTCCATTTTACCAGTTAGATGAAAGGGGCTGGCCAAAATAGGTGAATAATGACTCATGGGGTGGCATGCAAGATGGCAATGCTCATGACATCTCATTGAACTGAGGAATAAGTTAGGCCAACCAGAGCAGTGACAAAAGTTCCTTAGATGTCTCCTGAGATGAGATCCAGAAGGACAACCACCTCACAGGTGTGTGGTTATAATGTATTCTCTTGTACTTCTCCAGGGAAATATACATGCTTAATTACCCCTATGAAATGCCTGTATACTAACTAATGCAGCACAGTGAATGAACAGGATGAACGAGAGATGTGGGTGCAGTCACATGGCCATGATACTGTGGCAGTTATGGAGACATGGTGGGATGGCTTTTATGATTGGAATGCTGTCATGTATAACTATGTACTTTTGAGGAAAGGTAGACCAGAAAGGTGAGGTGGTGGAGCTGCTCTCCATGTGAGACAGCAACTAGAATTTGCTGAGTTACAGAATGCCTTCTTTGCTTCAGTCTTTACTGCTAAGACCAGCTCTCGGGAATCCTCATCCCTGGAAGTAAGAAAGAAAGTCTGGAGGAAGGAAAGACTCTCCCTTAGTTGAGGAATATTGGGTTAGAGGTTCTCTAGGCAAGCTGGACCCATACAAATCCATGGGCTACAGTGGGATGCACCCACGAGTTCTGACATTATTGTTAAGCCAGCCTCCACCATTTTTGAAAGGTCATGGGGAACAGGAGGGGTGTCAAAAGACTGGATGAAAGCCAGTGTGGCTCCAGTCTTCAAAAAGAGTGGGAAGGAGGACTTAGGAAACTACTGGCCAGTCAGCCTCACTCCCATCCCTGGAAAGGTGATGGAACAGCTCATTCTGGAGGTCATCTGTGAGCATGCAGAGGAAAAGAAGATTATCACAAGTAGTGATGGGTAGATGAGGGGAAAGCAGGGGATATTGCCTACCTGGACTTCATGGAGGCTTTTGACGCTACCTCCCATACAATCCTCATAGACAAGTTTAGGAAGTGTGGATTAGATAGGAGGACAGTGCAGTGGATTGAGAATTGGCTGTTCAGCAGATCTCAGAGTGTTGTGATCAGTAGTGCAGAGCCTAGTTGGAGACCTATAGCTAGCAGTGTTCCTAGGGGTGAGTATTGTGTCCACTCATGTTCAGCATCTTCATCAATGACCTGGATGAATGGACAGAGTGTACCCTCAGCCAATTTACTGATGATACAAAAGTGTGAGGAGTAGCTGACAGTTCAAGACAGAGAGGGAGCTACTGTGAGATTCCAATGGAGGCTACAAATATGATTAGGGGACTAGAACATCTCTAATATGATAAGAGAGCTGGGACTGTTAACCTGGAGAAGAGCAGAATGAGAAGAGATGTTACTTATAAATAAATATATAAATATTGGAAATATCTTAAAAATAAAAATAATTTTAAAACTTTATAAATAAATATAAATTATAAATATCTAAAGGGAAGTCATCTAAAGGATGGGACCAGTCTCTTTTCGGTGGCTCTCACTGACAGGACAAGCTGAAACATACACAGACTGGAACACAGGAAGTTCCAGCTAACATAAAGAAGAAGTTCTTTACCTTGAGGATGACAGAACACTGAAACAGGCTGCCTAGAGAGCTTGTGCAGTCTCCTTCTCTGTGGGCTTTCATAACCCCCTGGACATGTTCCTGTGTAACCTGATCTCGGTGAAGCTTTTTAGCAGGGGTTTTGAAGTATCTTATCCCCAGAGATCTCTTCTAACTCCTACCATTCTGTGATTCTGCGACTTAGACAAAATTTCACAGACTTGGGTTTTTTACAATTTTGTTCAAAAGGAAAAAGAATAAGGATTATTTCTTTTCTTCCAGATGTTTCACTTCCTCTGTATTTTAAAGTACAGTTAGGATAAAGAAATCCACTTTTGCAGTAGCTTTCTAAGATATTAGAAATAGATGCACTGCAGTGTTTATAACTTCATAGAAGAATCAAACAGGTCTAAGCTTCATATTTGTTAAAAAGATTCTTGCTCTGACACTTTTGTTTTGACAAAGTTTCACTTAAAAGTCTAAAGTTCTTTATGACAAATAGAATTATTACATACGAAGCCTGAGAACAGTCAATGCAGTGCTAAGAAAAATCATGTTGACAAGTATGGAATACCAAATATCATTTAGTATTCCACTAACCAAAAAAAAGACATTGATTTATGGGGAACAATTAATAGAATACCATGGTCAGTTTGGTGTTTTACACTCACATGTATTATTAAAGAGTATATGATGATGAAATCTAAATTATCCTATACAATATGAAATGGTCAAGCTGATGGAAATGTATAATTTTTCTCTCAGTGGAAACACAAAATTCTGGCTCCACTACAAAAAATCCTACATATGACATACAAAAAAATATGTCTATTTAGTGAATTAGGATGTTTCTGGTAGTGAAGAAGTCTCTACATGTTATCAAGTAAGAATATAAATGGTGTTGGTTTTAAATGTTGAAAATACAGATAATTTCACCCATTCACTTTCTTTCATGCCTTAGTAGTCACAGGTCATAAAACCCCATAATTATATAATAGTTCAGGTGCTTGTGAATGAATAGGACATGAGTTTGTCTTCATATTATTATTATGAAGAGTTATCATCTTCTGCCAACTATCTGAATAAATTTGGTTCTTAGAAGAATTCCTTTAATGTTTCCATGATTTAACAGTTTGTTTTGAAAATAAAAGATAATTTATCACACAAAAACACCATCATCAATTCAGAGATTCTCCATTAAGGTGCTGACCCAGTACATGATCTGAATTGCATGACACTGAGGTTATAATTCAATTGTGTTTCCACTTGTTCACAAAACTTTAACTGAAGATAGTTCATACTGTTGATGAATGTGTTAAAAAAGCTGTGAAACAGAGGTTATCTTTCAAATACTGCATTACAGTTTGAGATACTAAACCCAATTGATTAAGCATTATACAATATTATATAAATAAACTGCCTGCAAAAGAGCACAGTAGGCATTTCCCTGTTTGTTTCAATAACTTAATATGTTAATATTGACCAAAAAAACCAAGCAGAAAGAATATTTTACTTTTTATAAAAAATAATTAATATTTCTATGTTAGTATTTTGCATTATTCATTATATATATTTTATATATTTATTTGTTCTCTTCACTGGAAATACATAAGTGTAATAACACAGTGGATTTGTAACAGAAAATGAGGAACTGGTTAATTCCAAGATAAAAAGATTTTTAATAAACTCTCAGAGGCAGCTGCCAAGTAGAAGACTTTTTAATGTACTTGTCACAGAATCACAGAATCATTACAGCTGGAAAGGACC
>VWZX01003577.1:0-40641 GCA_013399015.1 Galbula dea
GAGGAGGAGGTGCTCCAGGACACAGCGCAGAAGCCCACAGATGTCCTACACCAGAGCATGTGGATATTTCCTGAGGATACTGCAAGTTATGGGGAGACCACATGCCAGAGCAGGCTAAGTGTAGGAGAGCAAAGGAGCAGCAGAAATAAATCATTATGGATTGATCATAAAACCTCTCATGCCTGCTGCATCACTCTGAGACCAGGTAGAGGGGTTGGGAGTAAAGGATTGAGGTCAAACCTGGGAGAGGGAGGAGAAAAGATGTTTTAATGTATATCTTTTCACTACACAGACCTATCTTAATTAGCAATAAACAGTTAATTTTCCCCAAGCCAAGTCTGTTTTGTCCCCAGTTGTAATTGGTAAGCAATGTCCTGTCTTTATCTTAACCCAGGAGCTTCTCAATCTGTTTATTCCCACAGCTCATCTAAGCAGGGGCTGTGAGTGACTGGATGGGTAGGTTTTTGTCTGTTTGTCAAGGCTAAGCCACCATAGAACAATCAGGGAGTTGTTGCCCATTCATTTCCTAAAGCAGTTTGATTTGAGAACTCTATATGAAATGAGTACTTAATTAGAATTTCTAGGACATAGTTTTTAATAACAAAACATTTTTATAAAACTCAAAAGCAAATAAAAAGATTGACCAACCTTGGGATTCTGTATTTTATGTTTGCCTGTCACTCATTTTCAGAACACATCATTCTGTAAAACCCTAATAGTGTCTTAAATGAGGTCAAAGATAAAATTACTGTGAAGTACACAGATGTTTGGTGAACTCAGGAGCCTACAAAGGTGAGCTGAACTAAGATTTTTGTCTATTAGTTAGAATCAACATGCCAAATCTATCAGCATTGTAAACTTCACTTCTAGGGTTCCAATGTAGCTCTGGCTCCACTTCACCTCCTAAGTACAGTTATAGAGGAAGAATCAAAAAAGAAAAGAAAGAAGGAACAGTAAGCTTGTAATTAGTCACTTAAGAGTAACAGTGATGACTATTTTAATAAGATGTTAAAGCAAACTCCTCTGAAGGAACAGTATTCCTTCTTACCCAAAAATGAGAGTAGGAATCTGACAATTTGTTCTGCACATCTTCACTGACATAGGAATCTTCAGCAAATCATTTGATTTCAGGTTGTTACTCAATGATAGGCACCATTATTAAAATTGTTTCAATTCATCATGTGCCTTATGGGTAATTAATTCCCTATTTAAAATTGGTGGAGTGCTTTCAGATCATTGAATAAACAACTGTACAGGGAACCAAAATTAAAGTTTCACTTTACCATGAACAACTGTCATCTTCAGAAACAATAATGATAACAATATTTATTTACATTTTAGTAGGTTAATACATGCATTGCCAGGACATTTAAAAAAATAATAATAAAAACCATGCTTCTGACCTGGATTTTTTCATATACTTATATTCTTAAATATTCATACACTTGTAAATCTCTTTTTTGGTGTAGAATGCTGGCAGCTATTACTAAAAATACCTTCTGCTCCCTATGACTGCAGTTATGGTGGCACACTTGTTCAATAACATAGACAGTGGAGTGTGGCATTGCAACATAAACTTGAACCTTCAAAATACTATGTACTCTATGTTTTCTATTTACTGGATTGTACCATTTTATTACTAAGGTGGCTGGATATAACAAACCTCTTGCAATTGAGATGAGATTTTATTACAAACTAGGAATTTATTCTTCACATATTTTTTTGGTAAACATTGCCAATCCTCCAATGCCTCCTCTCCATTCTGCCAGTCTCTGAAATGAGAAAATCTTTATTTGCATTCTGAAAGACTGAACCTAATCCTAATGCACATTTGAATTTTACCAGTTCACTATTGTGTAAAATTTTTCTGTGAAGAGAAAACAAAAGATCACTAAAGGAGATTATAGTATCATTTTCAAATTACCCAAGAAAATCCACAACATTTAAAGATTTAATTTCAACTTCTTTTGCACTAGATGGATCACTGCAAGAAGTTGGACATCCAATAAATGCATCTTGCCAAAGAAAGGTTTGATTCTCCCACAGCAGATGTGGGAAGCAGCTGATAAAGTAGCAAATTATGAAACCTATGGTTTTCAAGAATCTATCTCTAATTTTATTTTGATCTGAAGTGTTTAATCTGTGTTTTAACTGAATAAATTAAGGGTTTTTTTCTCCAAGTAACAAGTGTGGTCTTAAACACCTTGAGAACAATTGACTGAACAATTGTTTCCTAATTCCAGTATGATGCTTTTACCTTACTCATTCTGCTGAAAGGTAGTTTCATCAGTTATGAAGTGCTGTCCATTTGTTCATTTCCTTATGTTTATTTATTGGCCACATTTATATTTTCTTCTCTTCATTGACCAGCTAATACCTGTAAAACACTTGCCTTTGACAATATCCAATTTCATGCCAACACACCTGGGAAAAAAAGTTACAGCTGCTTCAGAACTAAATGAAAAATTATATGTATCCTGCACTGTGGTAACACTACAAGCTGGTAACTGGGAAATCTCACTTTGTCATAATAACCTTTGATATATTGTGGAGTTAAAGGTCAATAAAGTCTGGATCTTCCTGCAATGTCGGTATTTATAACTTTACCATGACACCAATGGATGATCACTAAAGAGTGAACAGTACCAAAGAATGATATGTTATCTTGATTAACAAGATTAGGTAGGAGACTTGACCTTTATCCACCAGTAGAATTCTCTGAAGAAGAGACACTGCTGTGAAGTATGTTCTCATTTATCTGTGATAAAACCAAAACAACTCTACTGATTTTAAACCAATTTTGCAATTTAAACAATGCAGCTGTGCTTAAAATCCACTACTGTGTTAGCCATCTTACTCACTCTACTAATGAATGACCAGAGACACAATCTAAATGAGACAAAATAAGATTATCTTAAGTGTTAGGTCTGCCTCTGTAGATCCACAGCCTGAAGAGGTTTTTTTGAAGTAGTGAAGTTGTTTTTATAAACAGACAAAAAACATCTCACATACCTGTTTTGAGAACTCTAAGTCCCTGCTGGAAATGAAACTGGACTTCACAGAAGAGATTTCTTTGTTCCACATTCCTTTTCTGTTACAATAGCTTCAAGTCTCATACTGCAGAGTGAATTTTGAACAGTTACATCTTTGTCTGCATGTTTTAAAGGATAATATTCACTCAATAGCACAACACCAGAAGTTCATAATTATAAAGGGTGAAAGAAGCTGCATTCAAATTACCCATGAGTCTAAATGCTTTGCTCTGTATAATTACTTTCAAATTATTTCTGTCAAACACACTTTATAGTTGAGCTAGTAATTTATATTTTAAGAAGAATATTAAGAAAATCAAGGAAGAACTTATCCTGAATTTTTAATAAGAAGGGCTTTTTCCTTAACAAAAAATATCAGGTTTTTAAACTACATTGTACTTAACCAACTAAGTTCTGTGGATATGCTAGAAAGAAGATTTGCACATTAAATACTACAACTCCAGTATTCAGTATGGACAATATGATGAATCAATGTATACAGTTTAATATGACATCATGTTTGAAAGTAAACTTTTACATATTTTAAATTAGCTTTTCATTTCTATGAATTGATAGCTTTTTCTGCTCTTACATCCAGCACTGAGTAAGAACTCTTGAAATTATAATATTTGTGATGGAAACCACATTATGTTCTATGTAATTGTGTTGATCTTTAGGACAGGACACAAGAAAAAAACCAACTTTCTGTCTTTTTCACTGCAGTTGTATTTATGATCAGCAAAATCAGCTGTTCTGTGAACTTCAAACCAATTTGAAAGGAAACAGACAACCACCCATTGATAAAGATGTAAGGCAGGGCATTTAATGAAATTCAATAAGGCCGAGTGTAGAGTTTTGCACCTGGGAAAGACCAACCCCATGTATCAGTATAGGTTGGGGACTGACCTGTTGGAGAACAGTGAAGGGGAAAGGGACCTAGGGGGTCCTGGTGGATGGAAGGATGACCATGAGCCAGCAGTGTGCTCTTGTGGCCAGGAGGGCCAATGGGATCCTGGGGTGGATTAGAAGGGGTGTGGTTAGTAGGTCAAGAGAGGTTCTTCTCCCCATTTACTCTACCTGGTGAGGCCCCATATGGAATATTGTGTCCAGTTCTGGGCTCCACAGTTTAAGAAGGGTAAGGAACTGCTTGAAAGACTCCAGTGCAGAGCCACAAAGTTGATGAATGGGCTGGAACAACTTTCTTATGAGGAAAGGCTGAGGAAGCTGGGTCTCTTTAGCTTGGAGAAGAGGAGACTAAGGGGTGACCTCTTTTATGCTTTTAAATATGTGAAGGGTTGGCGTCAGGGGGATGGGGCCAGGCTC
This sequence comes from Galbula dea, assembly GCA_013399015.1. NCBI lineage: Eukaryota > Metazoa > Chordata > Aves > Piciformes > Galbulidae > Galbula > Galbula dea. Next base: position 4,356 of record VWZX01003577.1, read on the forward strand.
TTCTCAGTGAAGCCCAGTGACAAGACAAGGGGCAAGGCTGTAAGCTGAAGCATAGGAGTTTCCATGTGAATAGAGGAAAAAATATTTTCCCAGTTGAGGTGACAGAGCACTGGAACAGACTGCCCAGAGAGGTTGTGGAGTCTCCTTCTATGGATATATTCAAAACTGTCTGGATGTTTCTGCGTGACCTGGTGCAGGGAATCCTGCTGTGGCAGGGGGGTTGGACTAGATGATCTTTCGAGGTCCCTTCCAGCTCCTAACATTCTGTGATTCTGTGATTTAGAAAAGCCAGGGTGGATTGTCTCCTTCTGATTTACCAACCCTTCAAAAAGTTGCTTTCGCTCCCTTTTATACCAAAACCAAACCTGTACATCAATGAATTGAACAGAGAACAGAACAGACAGGTCCAAAGATAAACAGAAAGTAGTAGATGAGTTATACCACAGAGTTTTGATAGAAAATTCATATGTTATATAAGCCATAGAAATATGAATAAAAGCATTTATATCATGCCACACAATTACTTTCTATCTGCAAATGACATTTTACAGAAAAATAAAAACCTTCAGAATTACTGATGTGTTAGATTTATATTGGTTCATTTTCTATACTGTTGCTGTTGTTAACATTCCTCACCCTGTAATGCTACATTTTATATGTTGTAAAATACAGTCATCCTTTCTAAGGCAGTTGATTTTGAAAGACTTGATTGATAAGAACAAGACTGATAGAGATGGATGAGATGCTGTATAAATTATGTCAGAGCTGTGCAGACAGAAGTGTTTGCTTCTAATAGCACTTACAACATGTACTTCATATTGTAAGGAAAGATTTCAGGCTTTTTATTTATATAAAGGTCCCATTTCCAAACCTTGCAAAATGCAGAGATCATCTCTAATGATATCTCCAGTGGGGTGGAATTTAGTGGAAACTGGCCTAATGTATATCTCATCACAGGTCTAAGTCTCCATTAGATTATTTGGTACTAGAACAGAAGAGGAAAACATCCTGAGTGAGGAGTTTGCATATTTTGGATTTGTTTGCACAGCACAGCTATTTCAGCTGTGTGGTTGGGAGCATAATTAAGTCTCTGTCAGGTGTCTGTGTGAGGGACACTGCTGAGCATGCAGCTCTGCTTTATGCCACCTTTGTCTTTTGAAGCATTCACACACAGATACCAGAAGGTTTATCACATCTGAGATGTAAAATTTTTTATGTTCATACTGAAATCCTTCAGCCAAGATATCAAGATATTGTAAAGTTTAGCTTGATGATGAAGCTGGAAATACAGTTTGGAAAAAAACAGAATCTTCTTTAATGCCACTAGAGTCTGGTTTTAAGGTTAAATGACACAAATGCTCAAAGTCTGCCAGTGCTTTCCCTAGCATCTTCTAGTGAATGTTCAAAGTTTATTCCACACAGTAAAATCAGCTAAGCAGAATCCAGAAATATTTAGAATTAAAGAGTATGCTGCCAAACACACATGAAAAAAAATCATGTTTGACAGTGAGGGGAAAAATCATGTTTGACAGTGAGGGGCTAGGCTAGAGTAGTTAGGCAAACCAAGGGTCTTAGATGTCAACATCTTTTACTTCTTCTGCTGATGCATTGGGGATGATAGCTTTAGTGTGTAATGTGATTGTTACAGGAGTGGCAGGGGAAAATATTTCAGGCTCTGATGTCTATCAGTAACTGAGCTGATATAATCTTTAATATAGTTAATAAAATACTTATGCACAGGAATATTTTTGTCTCTAGGAAACAGCTTTAAGCTTGTAAACTAAAAAAAAGTAGAAAGAATCAAATAAAAGAAGTGTATTTCAACTGGTTATATTACAGTGAAAATGTTGTATATTCCACTGTGGTAAAATTTACCATAAAACCACAGTTGCCACAATAATGTTACTTAATGTTATACATTTCTCCATTAAATATCTCTATTTTTATTCCACTAAGGACAGCTATTTTAGAGGTGACAAAAAGGTTGCTTTCATCTGTTTCTTTGGAGACCCTTTTTCTGTAATTAATTAGAATTTTAAAAAATAAATTAAATTCATTTAAAGAAGTCAATCAATAAATTGCATCATCAAGGACCTGTGTGGATTCTGGAATTCACTCACATGGTATTTTCTAAGAGCATAAAGCATACATTGGAGAAATTATTCTAGTTGGTAAAGAAGTATAGAATAACTTGTTGATTCTGAGTAAGTAGCCATATGATTTGAACACATCACATATAAGTTAAAGTGGCATGGTTTCAAAATTTAATCTAAATATCATAAAACTAAGTTTCACATTAGAAATAAGCCATTTTATTTCTTGTTGGAAAAATGTTAAATACCAGTCAGCTTACACTAAACTGTTCATAATGTGTTTTCAACAAATTGAAGTTAATATTTATTTATTTAGCTTAATTGGCACAACATACTAAAATATATTTATCTCAATACTTAAGAGTTACATGTTTAACAAGAGTTTGTTTGTTAAGTTATAGTAACATATCCTTCCAGGGGGAAAGGGAAACCAGCAGGAGATTTGACTTAGCTGCAATAAAAATTAATTTTTCAGCTTCAGTGAAACATTGCTTTGGATGACATGACTATTTAGTGTTAACTGGTTTAAGTGTGAAAGTTATAATAAAAATTCTGACACATTTAAATGGAAAAGAGACAGCATTGTAATTAAGCCTCACAGTAATATTGGTGAGGTATGAAAAAAGGAGGCTTAATCAGCACCCAAGATAAATTATTGTAAATCCATAGTAGGTATATGTCAAAAATTAATACAAACTACACCATAGAAGATTTTTCATTACTTTTAAAACTCATGACAGAGCAAATTTTGCTGCTGACTACTGTGTTCAGGAATTAGGCTGTGGAAAAGGAATTCTAACTCTTTGTAATCAAAAGTCTTCAGTATGTATTATCCATATATATTCTATATGCCCAAGAGCTCTGGAAAAAGAATAATGTGTCTCAGTGCATCCTTTCTTTCTTTTTGTTGCACCTGTCTTTGTATTCTCAATCCACATTAAGTGCAAAAATGAGAGAAACAGAACCTAAATCTCAGTGTCTTCGTAAAGATTTACTATAATATTAACACTTCTATCAGTAGAAAGAATTCAGAAAGTACTATAGAACATATATATATTTTAAAAATAAAAGTAAAAAATCCTGCTATTAGCTAGCAACTTGCTTTCATCTTCAAACATTTGTTAATGTGTAGCTGATTCTCGTCACTCAAGCAGCATTCTGAAATGGAGAAAAACTGTTTGAATGTGGTAAAAAATCCTGTAACACTGCTCAGCCAAAATAATAATCTAGATTAGAGGACTGAATAGGTCATCTCCAGCACAAAACTTTGTATTTGGTTCACCACCTGAAAACATATTCCTAAAGGAAGTATAGAAAGAGACTATCCTCAAGAAGAATGTGATTGTCTGGAATATTGAAGTGTGGACACCTCACTGCAACTCATTGGGTTGGATGCAACTCAATAACAGGATTGAGATGCTTTGCAGAAATTCTAAACAGACTCATCATTGGAAAGTTAAAAGCAAGTAAACAAACACTGTTCTCATGAAATGCAGAAACAAAATTTTCTATCATAAGGACCACTATATTTACAATTTTGTGAACAGAATTAGTTGCTAGGAGGAACAGTGATTTCACAAACTAGTGAGGTTATCCTTACTTTAAAAGATAACCTTCTCAGTCTGGTACATACTACACTAGAACTCATAACAGTCCAGTTGCTGACTAGTAAAATATTGCTTATAAATATATTTTAAAGCCCAATTACTAGAAAATATTCTATGCTTATATCAGATAGGATACTCAAGTGTTTAAACACTCAAGAACATGTGTTTAACTTATTAAATAAGTTTTAAAAATATTATCTTCTAGCAATTTAGGAGTTTAAGTTTTGAAACTATGAGCAAATTATACTGAGGTGACCATAGAAGAAAAATCTCTATTCTGCAGACTACTAGAACTTCAAAACTTCAGCCTTCTTTGTGGCCTGCACATATGAAATAAATTTTCTCTAAACTAAACGAAATGAAACAAAACTAAACTAAACTAAACCTCCTTGCTTAATAGTCAGCTTTCTTTCTGTACAATTTAACTGTGTGTGGATCTGGTGAAGAAAGAACAAAGGCTGCATGATCAAGTTGGGGAAAAAAGCTTTTGGAAATTTTGTCACTGCTCAATTTCAGAACTATCTCTGACTTTTGGTTGCTTAATAGTCTTTAAAACAGTACACTATAAAGGTATTATTAAAATAGGACAAACTGTAAATCTGCAAAATTTAAAAGTATTATGAGGCAGAATGCAGACTATATCTTTCAAAGATTGCTCCACTGCTTGTTCTGTTGTGAAAAAAATAAATGTTGTCTACCAAGCCCAAATAGTGTCCTTGTGATAATTTTCTAAAATATTCTTGATTTGAAAGCATTATCTTTGGAGGCTGGCCTGGGAATACATTTCTAAAGCAAATGCTAATATTAATGCATATCTCTTCTAAGCTTGAGAAGGTTTTATGTTTCTTTATTTAACCTTCAGAAAAAATACATACAAAACCTAGGTCTAATAACTCTAGTTGGCATTAGAAAATTGCTTTTAAGTATCTTCACAATAAGTTAGATTTTACCTGAATCAAAGGCTGTTATGACTTCTTTTGTCAATTATGGAAGAAAAGCAGAAGACAGTTGGATGAGGTTGGAACAGCTCAGCTATTAGATAGAAAAGATCTTTTTTTATTAAAGAAGCCAACACTATAATTCTGATAATAAGGTAAATGTTGATAATTTGGCTCAATGGAATTTAGTAATTTAAATAACCTGTAAGAACAAGATATCGAGCATGTTAACAAACAGTAAATATTGATATGATTCCAAATGACTATAAAGTATATAGAAAACCTTCTGAGAAACTGGATTTAATCAATAGGAATTACAAGAATAATTTCAATGTTCCTGGTCATATTAGGAGTACTTTAAGAGTGTGAAAATGGCCAAACTCATGAACAGACTAGAAATACTATTTAGGAGAATATTCAATAATTAATTTAAAAGTTCTGGTGTTTTACTTAGTTTAACAGAACTACCACAATGTTCTTGTTAGAAGTTAATATTAAGCTTAGAATGAATATGCATTAGAATGAATATGCTTAGAATGAATATGTATTTTCATGACTCAGTTGTTCTAAAGTTCCAAAATAACTTACTCTCAGCTCTTTAAAACAAACTAAGAATCTAATTTTACAATTTTGAAAACCTTTGGAAACTATATTAAAACTGATAACAATAAAATTATTTACCAGAGATGAGATGAATTCACCAGCTAAAGAATCACAGAACCTATATATGAGCTATTAGAAACCAGTTGTAATGTTTATCTGAGGGAACCCAATGAAAACTATTGAAATATATCTGAAAAAAAGATATCATGCTAGCTCAAACCTAACTTAGGAGTAAGTAATAAGCAATTACATAAATAAGAGACAATAAGATGCAGATAACATTATGAAGATTTAGAGAAGAATGACTTCCAGCAGAGTTTGTGATATCTGTCATGTGCAAGCAAAGACACTGCCTCTGATTTAGGCAAAGGAGGAAAAAGAAAAGTGAGACAAAAATTATTGAGCACTTGAATGTAAATCTAGGTAGGAAATCCTCAAAACATTGAAAAAGTCACTAGTACCTCACTAGTAGGATGACTGATTGATTTTTCTCTGCATTCAATTATCTGCAAGTATTCTTTAGAAAACTCTCTATGCTTGTCTTAGTTTTATGTCTGCATATAAAGGAAAAGTATTCAATTAACACTGGAAGAGATTATTTTCTCATCATAACATCCATGCTGTATATTTAAAAGTATTGGAGATAAACACTGGCTAAATGTTGGGTTTCAACATGATTCTATGTACTGAGTACATAGAAAACATTGATTTAAGGTTAGATTTTTAAAGATGTATTTGCTACCCTGGGAAAAATCACAGGACAAAGTTTTGGCCATGGCTAAGATTTTTTTCATTTCTTGTCCTGTCTGGGAGACATCAATTACTCTCTAGTTCTAAATTCTGACAGCAAAACAAATCCAACTGCCAAAAATACCCAAAACAAAACAAAACTTTTGGAGATGAGGAAAAAGTTACAGGGGAGAGCATGCATTTATAAGCATGTCTTGGGAAAGGTTGCTCATCTTAATCAAGTGTATTTTAAAGAGAATTTTTCCATCTCATTCTGGATCAGAATCTAAAAATTCAGGGATAAACTTGTCCATCTGAATAATCAGGGTATCTTTATCATACTTTCCATTTTATTGTATTGATAAAATGTCAGTTGGAGAGTTAGCAATTCCATGTCTTTTACAATGTCTTTGAAAGAGGCTTCTTAGTTGAAGATATATGACTTTGTTTGTTTTATTGTTACGGTGATTTTATTATTATTTGTAACAGGGATTTGCATGCCTCTTTAAGAAGTCAAAATAGACATTTAACTTCTGCCAAATTCATGGATACTTCATATTTTCACTACCTTTATTAAATTTCTCCACCCTTCATGGTGTGGCATGGCTTTGCTGACTGTAGAAAAATAAGCCTTATTATTAGCTTATGAGACTGACAACAAGGTGCCCAATCCAGGGGAAATAACAAGTTCTGCTGCTGTGGCAAACACCAATGTTGTATTTAGCTGATATTTTTATGTTGTTGTATCTGTGGTATCATTTAAAGTTGTCTATGTATGAAAGATTTGGAAACTTTGGTATACTACATGAAACACATGATCAGTGAAGTACACTGAGTTTTTGTAAATATGTAATGTGTATTAAAATTTTTATCTTATGTTTCTCTTTGAAATTAGATTTCTGTGGTGCTTCTAACTTTTGTAATCAAGTTTCTATATTTTGTTTCCTGAAAAGATGAATTATATTGAGCAGAATTTCTCTTACATATGACTGAGCGTCTGACTGATACCCTATCTTTACCAAAATCCCCCTTTCAAATTAAAATAAATATTTCTTTTGTCCAACTATACAGATTTTTTTTTCTATTGTTATTTAAGTAACTTCTTACTTCCAAATTTCTTCTTGTATTTTATCTACCTGAAAAATTTAATTAAAAGATATATATCAGTTCTTCCAGTCAAACCCATTGTTATGTATTTTTACACTGTACTGAATGTAGAATTTTTCTGACTGATGGAGAACTCTCCATCTTAGTTGATAACATGAACTTAAGAATATATTTTTACTTTATGATAGTCAGTAATAAAAAAACTTTCTTAATAGAAAGAATGAGTGGAAAACCCAAGTTTAATATTATTCCTCCCTTCACAACTCTTAAATTTCACAGTGTTCAGACTCCCTTTGTCCAGAATTACTATCATTCTTCTCAGTCATTTGCATGTTATTATACATTCTGCACTCCTCCTTCTTTCACAATTCACTGTTTTCTAGCCTGTGAAAATAGTTTCTTGATTAAACATAGCCTGGTTTATCATTGGAACTGGGGATAGGAGGGGATTTAACAGCAGCTTAGAGCACAATGTTTTCTATTCCAATTTCTAGGTTCTTCTTTCATGTACCATAAGTTGGGGGTTTTTTGACAAGTCATGTAGCTTGCATGACTGATTTTTATTCACATCTTTTAAATGCTAATATTTCATATAATCACACAAGGTAGCCTTTACCCTCTAAAGGTGTTATTTGCATCTTATAAACCCAAGCTTAAGTATCAGAGCATCAGTAACCATTTTTTCTGTTGCTTTATGTGCTACCTTGCAATCATCCCCAAAGAATATTTAGTGTTCGATGAAGCTAGCATTCATGATAACCATTTCACTGAGAGAGTAAAATAAATCAAACAAATAACATTTTTTCAGTTACAATAGAGAAAAAATTATATAAACTAAAACCAGACTGTGGTTGGGGAACAATCTGCACTTGAGGAAATAAGTTATTTATTTTACTGTTTGACAAATGAAATATTGATATGTTTGCCTTAATGGGGATAAGAAGATATGCTAGCATATGTAAAAATGAAGACAACTATGAAAGTATGAGTATTAAAATAGTTTTGTTTGAAGTATCTTACTTTGTTCTCAGCCTAATTAAGTAAGATGAATCATTTATCATCATTGATTGTATCAACAATGCTTTCAAAATGATGGAATACCAGGACTAGAGCAGCTTGGGGGACATGTATCATCATCTGACCATTCTGACTGAACATTAAAAAGTGACTAACATAATAGCAGAAATTAAAGTTTAGATTCCTAATCTAAACAAGGGGAATTTGAGTTTCTATCTGCTTCTACAAGGTCACAGAACTTTCATACACATAGAAAGCGTGTTGTTGCAAAATACCTTTATAGCTTATATCCTTTTGGGGATTAAAAGTGAGGTAGTATTGGAGTTAAAATGTTACTAAATACTATAATACTTCATGAATTGTCTTACATGTATTGTACTATCAAGTTCTGCCTATCTATAAGTACATCCTACCTACTCCTTGTCTATTTTAATGTGAGAGAATTATTTAAAAAAGAATTGTTATCTGTTTGCATACTTTTTTTCTATGCAACAGAATGAGCTACAGATAAAACCAAACAGACTGTGAGACTTTTCTAAGGTTGGTGGCAACCACTTTTTAGATGCTTTTCAAGTGGTATAAAAAGTCAGTCTTTAAGTTCATTGCAGACAGAAGGCAAATTCTTCTGTTACTAGTGGAGTTTATGGTGTCATGTAAGAGATTTTTCTTTTTTAATGACCATCACAAAGTTTAATTGTTTTATATTTTTTTTCTCATGTTAAGGGGAATATTGTGATCATGGTACCTGTCTGTACTGACTGCATCATCTCTATTAACACAGATAATTCATATATAATATTAGAACATCTCTCAACAATCGTGTGTGCATAGCACTTTAAAAAGCCACATACAAATTTCCTTATACACCATTTCACTATGAAATTGTAAGAAATTCACCCTGTTTTGAAAAGCAAATTTCATTCCATTGAATATTATACAATTTGCATAAATTTAGGTGGCTTTATATTTCAGAAAATTCAAACTCAAAAATAAACATCTTATTCGATTTTTTTTAAGGTCAGATTTTTCTTCTTTTGAAGTAAGAATTGCTCAGAGAATAGTTTTGCCATAAAATAGACCAAGAAAATATTGAACAGTTTTTTGTGCCATATTTGCTCCATTTGTGTCACAGCTGTACACTGCTTTATGCCTCTGCAGGAAGCTTCATGTAATAGCAGTGCTTGAAAGGTTAATGGCATTTACTGCATTGTTAATCTATTCTTTAAACTGCTGATTAGCATTGAAATAGATTCCTAGCTCCTTGTGGCTGAAACGACATTAATCTAGTCTCTGCTATTAAAAATGTTACACCTTTCTCATGTTAGCAGGTGATAACACATCATTAATTTGACAGCTTCCATTGTTCTGTCCTTCCTTGAAACAGCTAAAAATGTGAGCAGTGAGAAAAATTTAATGTATTCATTCAGAAAGAAAAATTACAGTAGGTTATCATTAAGTGCATTTGAAATATGAAGGACAACTAATTTTTGTAACTGCCAGGCACCTAAAAGTACAGACACAGGCATGAAGTTGTATTTAGATACAATATTATTTTAGTTCTAAAACTTGCAAACACTATCCTGTGTGATGGTGCTGACAGGTGGATGGACAGTATCAAATTTTCAACTATTGCTGCCCTAAATCCATATGGCATTCAAATTAAAAATAAATTGGTAATTTAGTGGTTTTCCCATCAGACCAAACCCAGATGCACAACTCCACAATGTGTGGAATTTTGTTGTAAAGATAATGAGTGAAAAGTACCAAATCATCTCTGTAAAAGACCTAACTATTTCTAGCATTAAAGGTTAAAATTAAAGTAATACAATGCATTTAGATAAAGAGCCTATGTGTAACATTGTCATTTCATATTGAATGAAGGGAGAAGTAAAAATCTCTGAAGGAAGAAAACTGATTGCTTTGTAAAACAGGTGTTCATATAGAAAATTATCCCCATGAAGAATGCATCATTAGTCAAACAGGGCCAGATTACTGATCTGTCTAGTCCAGTTATTTGTCTCCATCAAGAGTTTGTGCCAGCTCTATTAGGACAGCATGTGAAAAATAGTCTGGAAGATGCTTATAAAACAACTCACCTAAAGGTAGTTTCCATTCATTAGAAGGTTGTTAATATTTAGAATTACCAGAATTAATGTTAAGTTCAAATAAACTTTTTCAATAATCATTATATTGGACATTATTTATTTTTAGTTACTTTGGATTATCTCTATATGCACATTTGTTACTGATCCCTTTTAGAAGTCATATTTCAAAGATTATTAGGTACATATTAATGAAAACTGTATTTCATAGAATCATAGAATGGCTCAGGTTGGAAGGGACCTTAAAGATCATCTAGTTCCAACCCCCCTGCCATGGGCAGGGATGCCACATGCACTAGACCAGGTCATCCAGGGCCACATCCAGCCTGGGCTTAAACACTGCCAGGGATGGGGCATCCACAACCTCTCTGGGCAACCTGTTCCAGTGCCTCACCACCCAAGCAAGCAAGTTTTGGTACTTAATCAACTAATTATGTTTGGGGTTTTTTGCTAGCTGCAAAATTTCTGTATTTCAGTCTAGTTGATTTCCTGTTTTCTACATAAGGTAAGACAAAACTTGTCAAAATTTCTGAAAATATCTTCATTTGAAAATATACTGGTAGAAAAGAACTAAAAAATTTCCATAACCAGGCCACACACATTCCTCAAATGAATAGTTATAAATTCTGTTTCAAGTGGGAAATACTGGACTCAATTTCTACCAAATACCTGCTTTAAAACAAAATTAAAATAATTTTTTAAATAAATATGAATAAAATATCAATGATAAAAACCCCAAACTATATTTTAAAAGTTACTCAAAGATGAAATAACTGCTAACTTTGCCCAAAACCTTGCCATTGTGAAAGAATAGAAAACTCAAATTCTTGAGATGGGGAAGATGAACAATAAACTGTGTGTAAGGTGAAAAAGCAGTATATGGTAGAAATATACTGCTTTAATAACACATTTTAATCATGTAGAATGAATATTAAATCCAGAAGTACATTTTGAGCTATCAAATAAATAATAAAAAGCAGCTTATTAACCATTTAGATTCCTAATTTCTTGTAAAAGTTTTTTGAGATATCTCTGACAAACATTGTTCATTGTTTTTTCTCATCTTTCCATTTCCATGGAAGGAAGACAGATAGAAAATAGCCAGATAAACAGGCAGAATTTTTTAGCAGATGGTGGCTGAGAAGTCAGAGAAAGTATTGACCTATTTCTCAGTATCTGAGGAAGAGGTGATATCTTAGGGGGCTTTTGCTAACAGAATTAATATTAGGCAGATGGTTTCCATTCTCACCAACAGTTGAGGTGTTACAGTAGTATTATGTCATCACAGATCTGTAGCTGAAGCAGTGCACTATAGCTATGACTGTTTCTTCTCTTTTGTATAAACTCTGTGAAGAGCAGAATAAAATAAATTCAATACTGCTGACCATATTAATTTTTATTCTTAATATCTGATACTATAAGTATCAGATACTGTTGTTTTCCATTCTGCATATTTTCACTAAAGATTGAAATGAAACCAGTGGTTTTAGATTACATAATGAAATATATAGAGTTTATAGAAAATAAAAACAAACAAATAAATAAAATCATATTTCATTAGATCTCACCAGAACTTTAAAAGAATCTGGCTGTGGGGTTTTTTTTCAAAAACCTTATTCTAAAACAATCTCATTATGTAATTTTTATTGAATATTAACTAGTTAAAACAAACACTTATTTAAACACAGCTCATAAGGCTAGAACAAGTACATGACAACTGCCTTATACAGCTTTTGATATGAAATTATCATCTGGTTTGGTACTTTGAGACCTAAGAGTTCATATTTGCAAAGTTCAAGGTAATGCTGTTGTATGCTAAGTAATCAACACCTAGAGCAATCATATTAAATTTGTATTTGTCCTCAATTCCCTTTAAGAACTTTATCTTTTTTCACTTGCTATATAGACTCTATAATGCAGCTAATCTAACATGCAACCTTACAATATTCTAGACTTCTGAAGAACAGCAACTTGAATAGTAAAATAGTCATTTTTTAAGCAATAACTAATTCAGACTGCTTCAGCAGGAGAAATATTGATACTATCAAAACCTTACAGAATCTTGCAAAAGGTGATATTCCTTGGGGTTTTTTTCAGATATTGGTGTTGGTAAAAGGAGTTTGACTGACTAATGTGTTTTGTGGCTGCCTCAAGACCTACTCATAACTCCCCTGGAGAAAAAAAAATGAAGGTCTTCTTTTCCCCCCTGCAAACAGATTTCATAATATGGGTATTATGGCAGCTCTGAGCCATAAATTTCAAGAATGTAATGATTTATTTAAGCTCTATAAAGTAATTCTGAGAAAAAAATTTAAGTATCAATGTGGTACTAATACAACATCCTATTTTCAAATATCTTGCCCTTGGAACTTTATTCAAAACATGTATTATCTGGCTAAATGAGCTACAAAATCTCTGGAGTTGAGACAGCTCTGAACAGAATCTAGACTATCCTGCACTTGGAACAAGATGCCATAGGATATGGAATATAGTATGAAGTTTCCAGAGCTACTCAAAAAGAAATTAGACATATTTAAACTTTGAAGTCTGTGGTGTTACATGCTTTAATTATAAATACAGGGTGCTTTTGTGTACTTGGGAACTTGTATAACTCATACCCTCTTTTTGTTTGTTTTTGGGGTTTTTTGTTCAAGCTGTACTTTTTCCTTTACATTAAACTATTCTTCCTTTGACTAAAACACTGTGGAGATTTAAGTGCTCAGAGGTAATAAAAGAAACCAAACTAAACCAAACCAAAAGCAAGATAGAAAAAAGTGGAAGGCAGCTTGGTACTGAAGGACACCAAATTGATCATGAGCCTCAAATGTACCCTTGTGTCAAAGAAGGTTAATGATATTCTGGGTCACATTAGGCAAAGTATTCTGAATAGGTCAAGGGAGGGAATTTTTCTCCTCTACTCAGTACCTGGAGTACTATGATGAGTTCCAGGCTCCCCAGTAGAAGAGAGACACAGACATACTGGAGACAGCCCAAAAAAGGCCATGAAGATGATGAAGAAACTGGACAATGTTTCTTACAAGGGAAGGCTGAGAGAACTGGGACTGTTTAGCCTGGAGAAGAGCAGTCTCAGAGGGACTCTTATCAATAGATATAAATAGTTGAAGGGAGATACATAGAAGACAGAGCAAGGCCCTTCTTTTCAGTGGACAAGAGGCAGGGGGAACAAACTGAAACATAGGAGGTTCACTATGAACAATAGGAAACTTTTTAATGTGAGGTGACTGAGTACTGGCACAAGTTGTGCAGGGAGATCATGGAATCTCCTTGAAAATAATAAACCCAAAAATCTATACACAATTCTGGGCAACTGGGTCTAGGTGGTGGCTTGGATCAGATGACTTTCCAAGATCTCTTGCAAACTCAACCTGTTCCTGTGGTACAGGGTGCTTAAATTTAGTACAGCTTGGTGAATACTGTACTCTCAAGGGAGTTAAGCATAATTGCCTTCTGGCAGGAGAGAAAATTTAAGAAAGCTTCTCACATTGGTATATCACATAAAGGGGAGAGGAGAATCCCCACAAGTGTGAAAGCCATCAGACAGAGCAGTTACAGGGCCAGTCAATAGTACTCTGGAATGGCTGCCAAGTTCATCACCTGATGAAAGCTGAAGGTGTTAAGATCACCCTAATACCCATAAAAATATATATTAAATAATGGTCTGCATCTCTAACTATCAACTAAGATACATATGGGCACGTGAAGAAGCAGATTTTTCAGCACTTGCAGAGGCACAGAAAGAAAGGCACAAGAGGCAGGAGGAGGGCATAGGCAGACAAGTCTCTCTTTAGACCTTGGTATAAATAAAAAAGAAAATACAGAAGCAAGCACTGATCATTCCACACAAAGTAGTGATTGTTGACTCTGTCAACAATCTTTTCTATTCTTATTTCTGTCATTATCAGAATGGCTCAACTACAACTGGCACAAACTGTGATGTTGCACAAGAACATGGTGGATAACACTTCCTGCTAAGTATTTATTGCTCTAACAGCATAAAATACACAGTAATTCTTCATGTTCTATTAAAGAACAGCAGTATTAATACAAGTATCTTTAACAATAGCAGCTAAATTATTTAACAACTGTATTATCCACAAAATAGTAATTCTGTACTATGAGGTATAACTCCACCTTTTTTCTTAGTAAAATAAACAACCTTACCATGTACTGGGCTGAGTCAGAGATTGTCAAACAGTACAGATGCTGAGAGAGAAATAAAATAGATTTTTCTACCTAAAGACTGTTTCATTATGCCAGACAACACTTTGTATTGATTCTTCTCTATTTATTTCTAATTTTGTTGTCCCTGATTGAGCTGAGCTCTAAATCTTGTGATGGCTTACACGCTGTTAGGATGCAGCATCGTTACATGAAGTGCAAGGTAGCAATGTTTTCATTTTAAGCTCTAATTCAGTCTGATTTGCAACAAATTAGGCTTTCTAAAGTAGCATTTTAGTACAGAGAGACCATTTCTTGCATGTAGTTTATAATACACATAGAAATTTCTGTGCTAAGAAGTCAGTGAAGTTTTTTTTAGTTTCACAAGGGTTTTGGGAATTGCCTAATATATTATTTTTTAAAAAAAATAACACTTCATATCTAAACTTACAATTTTTTGTCACAACAGAAAAATATTTCTCAACATTTCATCATTTCAATAAGTCACATAAAATAGAAAAGAGCTAGGTAACTTTTTGTTATGATTTTCTTGATTTAAAAATATATGCTGAATTGTATGAAATTAGTTTACCAGACTGCTTTTGGTTTCTGTTTTTGCAGATCATAACTTTATTGCCTTACCTGTAATGATCACTCAAGATAAATGCAGAAGTGGGAAAGCTGGTTCCTGGTCAGTAGAGAAAAACTGGCAAAAGATCAAATTGCATGATGATTTTATGGAGGATTTTAAGAAAATGTACAAAAAGGGAAAAAATAGGATATTTTACTAAATGTAAAAAACCTCTATTTTCCTATTAATATCATGTCTTATATCTATTCTTAGCAAAATACATCCCTGATGTACTCATGCATTATATTCAGCTACATGAATGAAAGGAAAGAAATCAGAAGCATTTGCTAATGTGCTGTGAATTTTTAAGAGGAAAAAAGAAAAGCTAAGGAGAGCAAAAGATGTGTATAAAGTATATAATATCCAATCTAATAAAATTCACTCTTTTCATTACAGATAATAGAGATGATCACTCTGGGACTCAAAGTCTGCTTGCTAGCTATTTTATGAAGCTAGTTGGCTGCTACCCACACATGTGGTATATTGACTATCAAATTCAGTAATTTCATTGATTACAGGTCTCATAAAAGAAACATGTGATATCTAAGAAAAAAATATTTATTGAAGAAATAGGCTGGTCAGTCCATCAATTGCAGGTTATCATTTAAACATGGAACAGTAATTTGGTATCAGAAGACAAGAAACAGGAAAAAAATTAAAACATATATACATTCTTCTTCCTCTTCTATTTTCTCTTCTTCATGTAATTGTCTTTTTAACATTCTTAGATCCATGACTTGTATACCTGTTTAATTTTAATACATTTATGTAACTAAGGAAAGGAAACCTATCTTTGCCATATTTTTAAAACCAAATATTTTTCTGACATGTGGAGATGAGGAGGGTTGGTGTTAGCAAAATATTTTGAAGACATCACAAAATTATTGAGACAAGGGTGTAATTAGACTAGTACTGATCTCTTGTGAAATTCATGGCTCATAACAAGTATACAGAGCTGTGAACCTGTGACTGGACATATGTTCTATAAAACAGTCTATTAACTATGAAATATTGTATTGTACCACCTGTTTTCATGTTACTCTGCAGCTGTTAATGTATTTAGGTTACCTTGGGGAAGGTGAAGTATGTTTGCTGATGCCTGTCTTTGCATTTTGTGAAAGAGTAAAACCCATTTTACACACAGACTGAATGTCAGACTCCAATGATGTTAATGGGAATTTTGCCATAAATGTTAGCAGGCCAGGTCTGCACTCTGGTACTCTTTATCCTGGTACACACAACAAGGTACACTTCCAGCATAAAGATTTTACCTTTCTGCTGGTAAAATGATCTGCTTCCCAGATTCATAAATTAACATCTTAAACCCTCTAACTTTTCCTTTTCTTTTCCTTCCTATCTTCACCTTTCCATGCAAACATATATAATAAACATATTATATCCATACATAATATAACAACATATAATAAAAGATAAATATCTTTTTCTCCTTTTTCTAAAAATCTGAATTTTACTATTGCTAACAACTTGATTCCACTGCAAAACAACCAGGTGTTTTAAACTTGTGTTTAGAAAACAACACAGCAAATCTTTCAAAGCTTCAAGCCAGCCTCTGTTTATGAGTGTGTAAATGGCAATGAATTCAACCATAGAATAGGGCCAGTGTAAGTCTGGAGCAGACTAGAAGTAAACAGATTCTTTTTCTGAATGGAGCTGTTGAGTATAAATGTTACTTATTGTGTAAAATTCACTTTAAAAAAAAAAAAGCAATCTTAGAAAATTCAGATACATCTAAAAATCCTATACATGAAAGACAAACACCACTTTCTTCTTTGGATGTATTACCTGGAATGTACTGTCTCCTAATCTTCTCTGATCAGGGCTGGAAATAGAAAGAAATTGTCAAAATCTTCCCTCCTAATAAAGAAGTTAAAATTTAGAGGTGATTTATGATCTACTTTTGCATATGCAAATGTAGAAATGAGATTTCTGTGGCTATGCAGCTTTTTTAATCTAAGAAAAAGAGCATCATAAAAATGTTTAAAATTTACACTGGAAAAATTACCTGAGATTAGCAACAAGGTGCCAGTTGTTAAAGATTGGAAGTGATCACACAACTGGAATAATATACCAAGGAATGCAATCAATTATCTTTTATTTCTTGTCTTGAGAGAAATACCATTTGAAACAAGCTCATTTTCTGCAGGGAATATAAACTTTATTAATTTTTTCTTCAACTGAAATACCCTGTCATATTATACAGTAGGTTAAACTAAATTATCATAAAATTTCTGGTTTATTTCTAAGTCTGAGAAAGATGGCACAAATAAAATTATGCTACCAATAAAATCCTACTTTCCTTAAGAATTTACATTCCAGTAAATTCTATACATGTAATATAACTACACTGCTTATGCACAAAAGCCAGATATACTTTTCA
Organism: Galbula dea; assembly: GCA_013399015.1. Taxonomy (NCBI): domain Eukaryota; kingdom Metazoa; phylum Chordata; class Aves; order Piciformes; family Galbulidae; genus Galbula; species Galbula dea. The sequence goes on from VWZX01003577.1 coordinate 21,760, forward strand.
GGATATTAACAGCAGCATCTTAACTGTATATCTCCTATCAAATGCACATTCATTTTGTACTTTTTATTGTGTGGCAATTTATAGCATTACATACTCACTTTCTTCACTGTCTTTGACTCATTTATTAGAGAGAAAATCCTGCTGCCCTCTAGGAGAGTGTTTCTTCATGGAAGAAAACTCATGCAATAAAGGCAAACATATCTATTAAACTGTCTGAAATTTCATTATTTTGATTATCTATGAATCTTAAATTCCTTCTTTTTTTTTTTTTTGTTATCTTGCATGTAGTTTTCAGCTAAAGATTTCTTGGAAATATTGTAAGAAGGTGTCCTGGTTTGGGTTGGAGCAGAACTGATTCTGTTTGGTGGCCTTGTTTTCCAGCTGAAGCTCCTTTCAGTGACTGCATTTTTGAAGCTGGCAGTATGTTTTTCAGAAACAGTGCCTGCTTCCAGCTTATTCACAAAGAGGGATTAAAAAAGAAAATATAACAATTTAAACATGCAATATTTTAAACTATTTGTTTGAAAGAGAAAATTTTGAATAAAATTTCATGAGTTACTTCTGTCTTCATGTGCACTTCAGTGAGAAATTGAGAAATCAAAAATTAATTGGTCAAAAAGAACTGAAGTTACTGAATTTGATGAGTATCTGTGATCTGTATATATGTATCTTGAACATGTCATTTTTGACCAGTGTATAGAAACATCTATGAACTTGTTGCATTTCTCCAACTACAAATAGAATCTGATGTAAGAACACAAGTTAAAGAATATAGACCCAAGGAAAGAAGAGGCAGCTTTCATGTTTTAGCAAATGAACATAGCCTTGATATTCCTGATAAGACAATATCCTTACTAGGCAAAATTCAACTACTCTTGAACTCAATGTCCTATTCATCATTTTTGCATTTCACTTACACATGCAAACTGTCTTTTAAAGAATAATAAATGAGCTTTTTGGTCAATATAAATCTGCATAACTTCAGTGGCATTCATGAAAGAAAGTGAGGAATGTCATAGGAATTTCAACACTTAGTATATGCTTTAGGATTGACATGAAGGTCATGCTCACTTCATGGAGGAATAATATCCATAGAGCTGGAATTTATGACTGATTATTTCTTAATCCAACCAAGCTTCCTAAAATTAAGCTTTTCTTACAAGACTAGCAACAAAACCCCAAGAGTATCAAATGTGTAATTTTCTTCAGAAATAAAAACCTGATTTAATTAAAATGAAATGTTTCTACTGAATTATTTTGTTTTCCATTTTTCACAGTGCATTTTGTTTTGTTTCTTTTGTTTGCTTGTTTGGTTTTTTTCTGTAGATATATTTCCATGTATTGCATCAGTAATGTGGTCAGTACTATGAAAGAATCTGGGTCAAACTATAAATAAAGTGAATGCTTTAAAGAATTTCAAATTACTGTAGCTGAATTAGGTATGTAGGAGGTAATAGGGATTGTGTAACCTTGTGTAACCAGCAGGGACAAACTCCAGCTTCAGTGTCAAACTTTGTATATGTGGTTTTCATTTTAGGGATATTACATAATACTATCCTCTTTATTTCACTACTTACTGAGTAAAATAGGAAAAAAACCCCTTTTGATGAGAATTTAGGGACTACTTATAAGAAACATTGAAATTCTGAATTATACCCATATTATATTATATCCATAATGATATTCACAGTGATATAGCACTTCTAAAATGTCTAAATATATTCAGTGTCACCTCCCAGGTTTTTCTTACTGCAAGTATAATTTTTACAGCTTTCTTAAATATCTGTGTATGGAAGCTGTTGTCAAATCTTGACATTTGAGAAAATGAATACTCAGAGGTCTGTAAATAGCCTATAATGGTTTTGTGCAGGAAATAATATATTTTGGATTTTTCTTACAAAGGCTCCAAATTATTACTGTCTTTACCTTTCAGTTTATATATATATATATATATTAAAAGATAACCACAAAAAGGATGCTTTTATATGTATTTATATATCTATGCATTTAAAATCTATGTTGGAAGAACCATATATCACTCAGAGAATATACACATACTGAAAGTTTTCCTCCCTACACAGAAACTGCAAAGCAAAAGAGAAACATCTTTCAATTTTATCCTCAGGGACTGTTATCTATTTAAGGCTACCTAATGTAGAAAAGCTCCTGAGTAAGTGTGGCAAAATATATTGGTTTTCACCTCCAAGACACTTTTAAAGCTATTTTAAAGGATTATTGTTTTATGAGTTTCTTTTAATACTGTATCAGTATTGATCTTATCATGTAATTATAGAAGATTCCACAGCCCTGTTTTGCTGGGGATAGGATGGAACTGCTTCAGAATTATATATAACAGTTTACAAATTGCTTCACTAGGATTGAGTATTCCAGAATGAACTGTGCTCAGATTTTTTTTCAGCTCAGAGCTTTTCATGCCCACCAAACATAACCATGAAGAAAACCTAATTTATTTTCTGTAAGTATAAAGTAAGGTCCAGGGTCAATAAAATTGCTTTCCAACATAGTCACAAATACTGCATAAAAACAAGCAAAAGGATATCAACGATTATATTTGCATTTAATTAATATTTGGCAGCCAAGCTAACTCTCTAATGGCTACTAGATGGATAATGCAAGTGCTCCATTTCCAGAATGGAAAAGTGGTTCAGCTTTCTTTTAAGAAAAAAATCCAAGGCCATGACATGTATTTGAAATGCATTCAAATCTGCAACTTCTTTCTGGTAATCTGCCCTCCTGTTCTAGTCATAAAAAATTATTATCCCCCTCCTGCTGCTGGGTTGTGACTGCTAGAGTAGCATCCTACACAACCATGGGATTAAGTGCACATCCCAGGTGAATAAGAAAATTAAAAAATATCATTTTGGTAATATTGGTAATAGCAAATAATATTGGTAATAGCAAAAAGTGGAGGAAGAATACTAAAATAGTTGTTTTGTTTTGGAAGAATAAAGAAGCTCAGAAATGTCAGCCTGTCAAAAAGAAAAATGGGAGGAGACAGATCTGAAGAAGAAACATGCTTTCAAAGTCTGATGCCTTTGAGACAATACATTTCAGTGTCCCAGGATCATAGAGTGTTTTATGGGCTTGACTAGGTAGAACCCCTTACAGCTCTAATGTCAGAAACACCCTGTATGTAGTACATCCATATGCAAACAGACACACAGAGATCAGCAAGACTCTAACAAAAACAACCATCACATTCTGATGTCAGATGTTTATATCTCCAACCAAAATAACAGAATGTTTACTAAGTATTAAACAATATTATAATAATACAGTTCTATAAAAAAAAGCTGTGTTCATGCTCTTAAGAAATAAAAACCACACAGCTTATTTGTTCAGAAATTAATTTAGTTGATTTACTTTTTGCCATAAAAGTCAAACTGACTTTTTTTTTTAATTTCTGTTAAGAGCTTATGAAAAGGTGGTCAAGTTTCAGTTTAAAATGAATTTGTACACAATTTTTACAATATACCTTATTCTCTTCTGTTATCCTGCATTAATGGAGAAGATACCAAAAGTACAGTAATCTCAATGCAGTCATTTCATTCTTTGTCAGACTTTTAAACTCACTGAGAGAAATCTGACTGCAAAAGAAACAAACTTTACATCAGACTCAACAAAGACACACTTGTGAAAATCAGCCAGAAAATAGTACCTATGTGAAGGAAGAACACCTTGAAGAGAAGGACTACACTTTACAATTCTTCATTGTTACTCAGGAAATAGGCAGTTTATTTGGTTAGGGAGGCTATCAGGGAACATTTTAATTTGTCCTGAACAACCCTGCATAAAATCATATTACAGAAACTTGTCTGCTGTGCTGAAGTTCAGAAGGAAGGTAGGAGGCAATACAGTTCATTCTCTCAGTCCAAAGTATGAACAGGTGAAAGATTGTGTAAGTAGAAGTCAGCTGGAAATCTGAATTTCAGAAACTGCCATTCTCAGTCTAATAATTTTTTTAACTAGGAAAAATCCACATTATTCTTCCACTTCTGTTTAGCAAAATTGCTACAATATCCCTCTATTCCTCCTCTGTCTTGTTTTCTACTATTTGCTTTAAACATATTCTAGAAGTTGCATGCATATGTTTCCCTGCAATATATTTTGCTTGTGGTAGGTCAAGAGCCTTGAATCAAAAATCAAGGAACTTGAGAAATGAATCCTTAGGAAAGCTGTTTAGGAGGAGAGTGAAGAGCTCTTTACAGCATATGCAAACACCCCAAAAGATGAGGGCAACTGTCAAAAGTAATCCTTTATGCAGTCTTCAAATCTCAGCCCTCCTGCATATTTATCTGCAGGTTAGGATTAATGAAAAGGAGTTTGAACAGCAGGATTTACCTGGCATAATTCATTTGGGATTTTTGCTTGGTAGATGATGAAAATGTGTGTATGTGTATACAAAAGCATATGGCAACTGCCTATGAAGTACTATCTTACTGCTAAGCCTTCAAAGAATACTTTCAAAGTATTGATCTTCCACTTTGTTGTCTCTGCAGTAAATGTGATTTCAAATTAAAGCATTAGAGCCCTTAAAATATAAAAGAGTGGATCCATTTTTCACTTCCAAAAAGTTTTAAAGAAAAGTGACAAAAGTGTTCACATACTGTAATTTTATATAAAGGAAAACATGTGCAGACATTGCTGCTTTCATTTTTTTATCATAGTTCATCAATTAAATACTGCTCTACAAAGATAAGAACCAAGACACAGGCAATTCACTGTTAAGCAACCATCTCTTAAACCTCAGGCCTTAAAAAGTGTATTTCTCATCTGATGAGCCCACTTAGTCTATTTACATGGACAATTTATATCACAGAGCTGAAAAAGTGCTGCCCAGCTCTAAAAATCAAGTTCACAAGCAGAAGAACTAATAAACCCTTGTTTTCTCTAGGTCTATAATCCTCTACCAATAGTTTTCTATAGTTAACCACTACCTGGAGTTTTTATAGAGAAGATAGTCTTATGAATTGGCAGGAAGGAATAAAGAGTAAAATTAATGCATAGCATTATTGTACCAATCTATGATTTGCCCACACTTTAAATATAGTGTACTGTTCTTGTCCTTTTATTTCAAAAGGGCTAAAGTAGCACTTGAAAAGTGCCATATAGCATCAATGAAAATTATTAAAGGTGTGAAATGCCTTCTGCACAAGGAAAAAGGAAGTTGGCTAAGACTGGCAAGACAAAACATCAGAGACCACTGTAATTTAAATTTTTCTGTCATTCCAAAATATGATAAAAAGTAAAACCCAAAGGAGGCAATTGCTTCAGCTTTTCTTCTTTCCCTAAGATAATTACCTTTCCTGGATTCTGTGGAGACTTCAAAACACTGAAATATCTTGACTTGGCTACACTAACTTCCCTACACCTCAGTGACATTTGCACTGAAATTTGCTGAAAGTGTAACTGACACAACTCACAGAGGATCAGATGCATGGGAGTGCTTAAAACTCAATTTCTTAACAAACCAGGCTCTGCTCTACTGTGGAAACTTACTCCTTTTGCTAATTGTTATAAAAGTCCAAACTCAGATATTTACACTTCTGAATTTTTCATTTTTCTAATGGCTGTTTTAAGAAGTTGTCACAAGATCATCTGGACAATAAAAGCATTTAAAATTTCAACTGCAATATAGAAATTGTAAAAATGCTAAAAAGCCAATGTCAGCCTTGTGAGGCCAAGGAAGGAAGATATGTTCATAAACTGATAAATTCTATGTCTGGAACTGTACTGTCAATTATCATATTTCTACAATAAGTAAGTATTTATAAATTCTCTGCATATATTTCTTTTCTAACATTTTTAAAATTCAGTAATTCAGTTTGTGTAACAAGGATGGGAGAATCAAGGTAACTTCAGAATTATTTCCTACTGGTTAGATTAAGTTAATTCATTTCAGACAACATGCTTTAGATACTGATTTGCTTGCCTGGCTAAGAAAAAAATGATCTCAATGACTTAAAGACACAGCTATGTAAATATAGCTTTAATCTCACCTCAGCAACAACTACTCTATTTTTAGGCCTTTTAATATTAACTCTCTTGACTCTGGTACTTTTCCCTTGATTTTTTGACTTAGAAACATTTATTCTGGACAAAACCTGAAGTTTTCTGGTTTTCTTTACAAAATGCTTACAGCCCTATTTCTTTCACCTTCTTTTGTTATACAAAGTTTTTCATACACCTTGTATTCCAGTTATTTAAGCTTCTTGACTCATCATGTGGTCTTTAATTTTTCCTTGTTAAGAGGTGGTACTGAATCTACTAGTCCATGTACATCTGTGAAGGCTTTGGAGGACTGAGAGGTAGTGTCAAGGGGTTTTTTTCCTCCTTTTGAATAAATTATATTCTCTAAAGCTCCAATAAAACCATCAGCTGGCTCATTTCCCTCACTGTTTCCAATTAAAAGCTATAACCACTTACTATGCTTCCTTTTAATTGTTGTAAAAATATACTGGAAAAGAAGAAAAATAGAAAGTCTGTTCCAAAAGAACCCTGCCATTTAAAAAATATCCAGACTGTAAGGGAAAAATATGTCATAATTTGTTCTTGGAAAACATCCATGTAGACCTTCTGATATCAATACACACTATCAGTGAACAAATTACCATGACAGGATTTTTGTCTACATTACTGTAACAAGTTAAATCTCAAAACTTAAAAAAAATATTATTTTTTTTTTTTACTGTATCTTTTAAAATCAAACTGTTTAGAAAGATGAAATCATTTAATTCTGTCCATCTAAAAGTCTAAGATGGTCATCTATACTTCTTTAAAATTCCATGGAGAGAAATTGGTGAGAAGAAACCTTCTCTGTAGATGCTCACAGCTTGGAATTTAGGCAAGACTCTTTTGGTATTAAGATAGACTCAATGAATGCCATTGTGAAAAGAGATTAAAATTAATCTGGCTTGCTTAGAGATGGCATATCTCTGATATACTACATAGCTGGGGAAAGTCTGCCAAAATATGATGTCTATTGGGTGAGTATCTGAGGGAGGGTAGGCATTTCCTCCCTTCCAAAGTACCTAGAGTCAGTAGAACAGACTTCTTCCAAAGACAAAAAATTAAAACATAAACCCCACACTAGTGATAATTACTAATTTGTAAAAAAAATCCTAAAACATGTTTAAATGTTTTCTCATAACCCAGTTTTGGTTTATTATTGAATTGCTGCAAATGGAGTTAATTTTGTCCTCAATTAAAGTTTTTATTGTTAATGATTTTTTTCTCTATTTTTATTTTACAATACCAGGCAATTAAACCAATTTTTTATTTTCCATTCCATGAACATATGTAAATGTGGTGGTGGTAGTGATTTTTCTTTCATGTCATTTTAAAGTTCCTTTCCACTATACACTAATGTTCCCTGTAGTGCTAAGATCCCTACAACCACTTTTGTAAACTATTTATTTATGGCATTGCCCACAACTAATACAGAACAAATTCCTGCTGGTAGAGTTAGTTTAAAGGACATGATGATTCCCTTATTTTAACCCTAGACACTAAGTCATGCTAAAGGTTCTGTGAACTTGGAAAAAAAGCACTGTACTGACATTGTCTTGTTTTAACTGAATTCCTCAAAATCAATTGATCCAGAGAGCAAAGAGTACTGCCTATGTTCTGTTATGTATTTGAAAATAAATTAAAATGACATTAAAAGTTACTTAGGGACTCATCACCAGAAGTGAATCCAAGTATTTTGCAAGTATTGAAGAAACTATCTTCAAAAAAATAAAGCAGGCAAATAATAAAATTATTAACAATACTTTGAATAAATATGGAGGGACCAAGATTTGAAGAATACAGTATAGACTATAATTCAGGTCTTGGTTAATTGAGAAGAGAAATTAAAACTTTAGCTTTAATGAAATTTCACTGAAGTTATTTCTTAGTTTCTTTACCAAATAGAAGTATTCTCTGAAACAGAGCATTAATTCCCAGCAGTTTATGGGATAATAGTAGCTGTAGGAAATCAGACAATTGTTTGGTGCTTTCTTAAACTGCTAATTAACTGCTTTGCTGCAGGGCATACAGGAAACCTTTGCCAAAGCTGTCTGTTTTCATCAAGTCAGTGAACCATAGACTATGTCTCCTTACCTCCCTTCACCAGAGGCAGAAACTCTGAGTGTATTGCTGTTCCTTCTTGTGGCTGCACTTGCCTTACCTTCTCCCCATGACCATCTAATCTTTGGCATCTCATATTTTTCTCCTCTTTTCTAGAAAAAAAAAGCCAGCCATTGTGTTGGGTTTGTGCCTGGAGGGTTTTGGCAGCAGGCTAGTTGCCCCTACTGGTGTGGCTCCTGTAAGAAGCTTCAGGAAGCTACCATGGCTCCAAAGCTTGACCTGCCTCTTGCCAAAGCCTAGGCAATCAGCACCTCAGAGATAACGTATTTAAGAGGAGAAAAACTGTTAGGCAGCTTCCTTTGTTTTGGAAGCTCTTTTGTGTTGAAGGGGATTGAGATTTGAGGAGGAAACATACTGGAGCAGCAATCCCCCTTTAGCCTGTGGTGAGAGGGCAGGCTGAGTGAGCCTTTGCAGCCCTAAGGGATCAATGGTGGGGCTGAATCCTGTCTGCAATCCATGGAGGACTTCATGCTGGAACAGAGGAAGACTAGCAGAAGAAGACTATGAATCTGAGGGAAGTCTGCACTGAAGGGATCCATTGCTGGAGGATTGTCTCCTGGGGGAGGGACACCATGCTGCAGCAGGGGAGGATTGTGAGCAGTGTTCCCCCTGAGGAAGAAAGAGTGGCAGAGACAACATGGAACAGACTGGGACTGCCCGCAACCCGCATTTGCTGCCCCCCCTGCACCACTGGTGGGGACAAGGTAGCAGAGCTAGTCCCAGGAAGAAGAGAGGGGTGGAGGGAAGGCATATTTAATATCCAGTTGTATTTATTACTGTCCTACTCTGATTCAGTTTGTGAATTAGTGATGTTTTTGTTTAAATAAAACTGATCTTGTTTTCCTCAAGTAGAGTCAATCTTTTGTCTGTGACCAAAACTGTAAAATAAAAATATGCTACACTCCCACATTTTAACTCAAAATCATACTTCATTCAGCCAGTCATATACATATTTGTGAAAAGTTTATAAGGAAGCAAAAAATACTTATTTTTTAACTTTCATTACATGAATAGAAGTTTTATTGTGTAATTAAAAATCTTAAAAGCCTATTCAAAAACATTACTTTTCCTTTCTTTTTGTTTTTTTTTTAAATGTAAAATCCATATATGATGTTCTTCCTTGAAAGGACAATCACATAATGAGGAAATATCATGAGCTTAATAAAAATGTGTTTCTTTCCAAAGTGCTAACTAAAACATTGACTTTAAAATCAGCAAACTTCATGCTAAATGTTTTGGCATTCTCCTGTGTGATATATTACATGAAACCTGAATGAGGTCAGATTCAGCCCATTTATTCTCTATTAGATAAGTTGTTTCAATGTTTTCCAGAAGAAAGCCTGACTGGACATAACTGAAGTTATGCCTGTTCAAATGGTGATTTTTTAAACTTATTTTTTTAATTAACTCCTTAATTTCTAAGTTTCTAAGATAATAATTGAGCAAATAGGTATTATATCCATTTAAATAAAGTACTTGAGAGTACAAGTAGGCATATTATTTTGTATTCATTAAAAATTGAGACTCTCCCTACAAGAAAATATGATTAAAATATCAATAATGAAGAGAATTGGAGAAAACTTCTGTCTCCAATCCTATTATTTTCAATTATTCTATGACTCCAATAATACACTAATTGATAGTTATAGACACAGAAAAAGAATGTATTCCTCAACCCTTTAAAAGTAGGTATGTCCTAAGGAAAAAATACATTTAATGGAGATGTACAACTCATTTGCCCACCTAATGCAGTATTTATAAAAAAGAACCTAAACCAATACTCAAACTACCAATAGACATAAGCTTCATTTAGGCAGGGTTGTACTTGAAACAGTATAGTATTTAATGAAGTTAGTTTCACAGTTTAGACAAAAAAATAGGGAAGTTAAAATTCGAAATGAATCTATTCTGGGATTCACACAACTCTTTATAACTTTTTTGTTCAATCCATAGGAACTTTCAGTATCTATATTCTGCTTTTTTCCTAACATTGACACTAGTAAGATGATTCAAGGAACACTGTTCAACTGCTATTCTGTAAGAAGAGACACTGAATCAGTTAAATCTCTTTATGATAATCATAATTATGAAATTATTTAACCTACAACTAATAAAGTCCCAGAAAAAAAGAACTACCTGAAATTTCAGTTTAAATAGAAGTTTTGAATCAAAGAATTATCTCATGATAGATTAACTCTTATCAGAAACTCTGCCAGGCTTACAAAATATTCTAACTGAATAAGTGGATCTAGAGAAATATCCCAGAATCACAGAATGTTAGGAGTTGGAAGGGACCTCGAAAGATCATCTAGTCCAAACCCCCTGCCAGAGCAGGTTTCCTTAGACCAGGACATACAGAAGGGAAGCAGTACAATAGTAACAAGAAATAAATGAAACTTTACCAGCACTTTGTCTTCAGACAAACCTACAAAAAGAAGAAACAAATGCTGTAGCAACAAAGTAGCACCTGTCAGATCCTTTTGCAACTTTCCATCTACTTTGTAACTAAAGACTTAGATGTTTAAACAACAGAAAATGGAAACGCTACATTTTAAACTGGCCCAGCATTTCTTACCTCATGTATTAGTGTATTAGCTGAAATGACTGCAGTTAGGTGTGGTTTCATATGTAGAGTCCTTTAAACAAATTTGGTTTGTTGAATACTTTTAGTAGTTCAGGTAAAAATAACTACATATGCCTGTTTACTGTGTCATGGAACTGGACAGGAAACTTGTTGCCACACACAGATTTTTCCTTAACTCTGATACTGGAATGAATCCAGGATTATTCAGAAGAGGAACATAAGATGGAGAATATATCCTTGCCCTTGTGAGTGCAGAGAGCAGACCTGTCAGGTCAGTATTCATATTTCTGCTCTTATAACTACAGATGACAGATGCCACTGCCAGTCTCCCACATCCCAGCGAACACCTCAGCCTGCCCCAGTGCAGGTCATTGAATATTCTGAGGCAGCTCTCTCCACTGTTCTCCTCTGCATGAAGACATTTTTGATACAAGCACATGAATATATGTAGACCTTCTATCTTTAGCCTCTGTTTGGCCATCATGGGACAGCTGAGGGTCTCTTTTTCTCATTTAGACATTGATAAAATCTGGATGTTCTGTCAACAAGGGACAGTTGGTTGAACCCGTTAATTAAGTTCTATGAAAACAGGTAACTGACTTCCTCAATTAAATCAATAAATACTTAAGATCCTTTGCAGTGATGTACCAAATAAGATATCTACACCAAAATACAACCACATGGAAATCAGTAAGAATTCCTTTTTGGGTTTGGCTATTTTGTCATCCTGAATTTAGCTGATATGTAGATTCTGATTTGCTTTGCAACGCCAAACAATGGCATTATTACATTAGTGGTTTTGTAATTGCATACTATTTTTTCTTAGGTGGCATGATTTTTGTAACACTTGCAATTTAAAAAGAAATATTATAACTTGGAAAAGAAAGCATCAGCTCTTTATCACTTTAAACAGAATAAACATGATACTTCTGGTTTTGTGGGATTTTTAAAATCCTGTCTCAAACAATACCCCCCCCCCCCCCCNTCTTACAACCCCAAACATGACACAGCTGAGTTCTTTGGTCTGTTTTTACAATCATATTATAAAGCTGAGAGAGTACTTCCCTTCTTAAAAAAAAAAAAGTACATTTCACTTTTAAATCAAATGTGTTCTAGCTACTTTATTTGGAAAGTTTTTGATCTCTTAAAGTATCTCCAAGTATGTTCTCACTGTTGATAATTACTGTAACTCTCTCTTTCTGAGTGACCATGATCAGAGAAAATTCTGTAATGAATGTCTGTTGGGATTAGTGGTTTTGTAAAATGTTCTGAAATCTCCAATATTAAATTTGATTGAGACAGAAGTTTCAAGGGTCCACTCAAAGCATGAATATTTTCATATTTCAATATGTGATTGCCAGTCAAGAACTAAGCATTCTGTTTAAAGGAAATCATTTGTTATTTACATACTTCATTTTCAGTAGGCAAATGATGATCATATCTGAAACACTCAAATTTCTTGCAAAAAATTTAAGGAGATGTGTAAAACTAAGCATGTGAATGTTCTCCTTTTCCACAGGTTTCAACACTAAACACATGCTTAAATATTTTGGTGAATCAGGACTGAAGTTTTGTTAAAACTTTGTCCCAAGTGTGAACCTTTAGAGAAGATATCACATCATAATTCACATGTATAAAACATTATAGGCAATCAGGTCAAGTTAAAACTGAAGCACAACCTGAAAGGTAGCCAGGAACTGACCAGATGCAGTGCTGAGCCTGAGATGGTTTTTAGAAAGGTTTTCAGCTCCTCTTACTTTAGGTGAAGTTGTAAGTTCCCAACACCTCTGATAAATCAGGTCATACAGGGGAATGAAATTATTTATACTGTATAAAACTATGACAAAGTCTTATCAAAAAAGATATTACTGAACAAAGATGAGACAATTCTAAACCAACCTCAAAAGCTTCTTACAGTAATAGGAAGAACTTTTTTCTAAAATGATTTTAAAGTGATATTTAAGAGAATGAAGAAAGGCAAATTTCCTCTCTGAGGGAAATAGGTATATTCATAACACTAGCCAGCTACACAAACACTAGCAGTTGTTGGGCATGTATGTGAAATGGCCCCTAGTGTAGTTTCTTCCTTGAACAGTTTGGCAGAGTGAAAGAACAAGTCCTATGACCTTCCTGCAGCTTTTGCACTGCAGATAATTTCTGCTGAATAGAACTGAAAATAATTGGGATACAAAAATCTAAAGCATAGGTGTCTGATCTTACTTCATCATGATGGTAGTGAATCATGAAGATTACACTTTGATTTTAATTTAAATGGATTTTACTGGTAAATTGGATTTTGTCATGCTTCATAAGAATGTATTTCATGAAAAGATCTGAATTGCCTGCCTTTACAAATTGATATGGATCAGAAGAGAAACTTCATTTCATGCAACCTTTGAAATACCAATACAGAAATGTAAAATTTACTCATGAAAGTCATCTGTGGCACTAATGCATTAAGAATTATTTTTATCTAAGCATATGCATTTTTTTTCTTGTTTATCATATTTTCAGTTGATTTTTCTTCTCTCATATAAAGCAGTACTAGAACTACTATTACTAGAATATATATATACACTACTACTAGTACTAGAATATAATCTCTTTATATTTCTAAAAATATTTCAGTTGTTTAATTTCTCTCATTATACATTTGCCTCAAGTTCCTCCTTTATTCCTATGCTTCTTTCAAGCTAACCTTTTTCAAAGTAATTTGAAATAATTCTTCAATCATGAGATACTGAGTATGAGCTTTATAAAACATATAATCTTGTTTTTCTACAAGCTTCATTAAAGCAAAGTAAGTGTAATTCATACTACATTTCTCATAGGATTCTGCATCTAGTTTTCTGCACATAGTTTTCTGAATAGCTTCACTTAGGCCACATAATTCAGAGGGCAAGCAAACATATTCTAATGTTATGCAGTCTTTTAAGTCTATAAGTTAAAATAAGAATTAAACACAAACTTAAATGCTTAATTGGAGGAGGAAGTATTAATCTGCATACACAATTATTTAATATTCCTCATTTTTAGCAAACAATCATGTTAAAAACACTTTAGTTTTAGAACTAAATTGATAAGAAATATTTTCATGTTGTACTATTATTTAATATTCCTTATACCTAGGAAAAAATCATGTTAAAAGCATTTTAGTTATAGGACTAAATCAGTGAAAAATACTTTCATGTTGTACTTAATGTATAAAGAATTCATGCTGTTTTGCTTAAATGAATATTTTCTTATAATCTAGGGAGTACTCTTGGTATTGAAGCTCTCTATATTGTTAATGTATTTTAGTATATTTTGCTCTTTTATACTATATTTAGCCACTCAGTATATTGACTTTTCATAGTATTAACAATACATTAACATATCTACTTTTAAATCATCTACTGACAAAACTATCATAATACTCCCACATATGTTAGTCTAAAATGATATAACCAGAAAGTATAAATCAAAATTATGCTTCAAAAATCCTAAACTGAAAATTTTGAAGGTAGACTCAAAAAAAAAATACCCCTACAAAACCAAAACAAAATCTCTCCCAGCTATTATAGGTAGTTACTCCTATTGCTAAGAGGAAAATAGAATCATTTTACATATTAAAAGTATTATATCTTATACATTAAATGATGTATCTCATGTGACAGCTACATGTCAGCTTGTCTGTAATTATTGTGTCCTGTGATGAAAAGGAGCAGCAAGAGTTTGATGAAGTTAAATGCTATTTCCATGCTGAGGCCAGATCTCCCTCTTGTTAAAGATCACACAGGGGAGCCAGGGTAGAATTTGGGGTCTCTTTTGGGTTTGGTGATCTATAAAGCTTTCAAGTTGGGGGACTGGGTGGAGGTAATTGTAAAAGCTACCTACACCTTTATTTTAACAAGCTTTTCTATAACAAATAACCACATTTTAGCTGTGTTCACATATTCTAATTCAAATTTGTTTTTTCTCTTCCCTTACACCAGATAACCAAAGCATTTTAGAAAAATCAAATTATACAAAGCAGTCAAATATATAATGAATTTTTGCTCATGAATTTAAGGTGCATTTTCCTGATACCAGTATCCTTCCTGCACTACAAAGTGTCTTGTAACATTGTTATGGAGTAAAGGTACTGTAGCTTAAGTGAAGGAATTTTAATAAAATCTCAATCAGTTTTGACTCATTATATGTTTCCAAGGAGATTAAAATTAGTATTTACCTTCTCTGAAACAGAAAAAAAATGAGAATGAGTTCTTCTTCCTGAGTCCACACTGAGCTGTTTGTGGTCAACAAAAATATTGTGAGTGCTGTTGCATAGCAACCTTCATGTGAGGAAAATTATATTCCTGAGCACAGTTTACACTGTAAGTCTAGGATATCTATAAAATACTGAAAGCTACAGTATCCTCTAAAATACAGTCTGACAAATTAGTTTCATATTAAGACCTTTGGTTATTTACTGGAAAAAAGTGCCAAATATGAAAACCTTAAATAATGTGAAAAGTTTTAAAATAAAAGAATCACATCATTAGGGTGGTGAGGCACTGGAACAGGTTGCCCAGAGAGGTTGTGGAGGCCCCATCCCTGGCAGTGTTTAAAGCCAGGCTGGATGTGGCCCTGGATGACCTGGTCTAGTGCATGTGGCATCCCTGCCCATGGCAGGGGGGTTGGAACTAGATGATCTTTAAGGTCCCTTCCAACCTCAGCCATTCTATGATTCTATGATTAGATGCTACAGAAAATAAATTCAAACTCATCATCAACATTGAGATTTTATTTATTCCAAAAGTTATGCCTTTGTGTTTGTCTGAGGTTTTTTAAAATTTGTTTGTTTGGGGTTTTTGTTTTGGAATTTTGTTGGCTGGTTATTCTTGTTGGGTGTTTTTTTTAATTAATGACAAATATTGTCATTTAAAGAGAAACCTTTTATTAAAGTATATGAGTTACATCAGTGTGTGGAAAAAATACATACATATCTTATTTTTGTTAATGCTATTTATTGGATTCTCTGAAGATATTTAAAACCCTTCTAGACTCATTTCTGTGTGACCTGGTCTAGGGAATCCTGCTCTGGCAGGGGGTTTGGACTTGGTGATCTTCTGAAGTCCCTTCCAGCTCCTAACATTCTGGGATTCTGTGATGAATTGAACGTCCTAAACAGCTTCATATATTCACAAGATGGCTCCATTAAAAGGTTAATTATGCTCTCTCTCTATGAAGGCTTGTTTTCTTTATCTTCAGATAAAAAAAATGACAATTGAACATGTCTATATTTTGTAGAATTGTAGATAAAAAAGCTCAATGAGATATTTTGATATAGAAACTGGAACCAAATTTAGCTTCATTCTCAAATACAACCCACAGAAACTCCTTAAGCAAGTTCAACATTGCAATGAACAACCCATTAAATACAAAACAATAATATTCAAGCTGTGCCTTCTATTTATCATGTTATTCCATTATTGTTAGGAAAAAATATCACAAACAAAACCCTTTCTGTGTTGCTAAATTAATATTAATTGAGGCTTAATATAAATCTATAAAATACTTACTATAGTGCTTTTTGTGGGAAAAAGATAACCATGTTCATGAGAAACAATTAAATAATAATTCTGAACACAACTCTAAATTATCTCTTTTTTTCATAAGAAATTTGTGTCACATGTTTTGTGGTCCCATTGCAATGGAATTATTTGGATTTCATTTGGTAAATATTTAAAGTCTATTAATTAAACTTTGGTAAGTTGTATATGTAATGTTAGATGAAATTTTGTACTTCTTCTGAATCATGTTGTCTTCCCTTTATATAGTTTGAATAAGACAAGTAATATGACCTCAGACTTGTTAGACAGACCAGTGTATTAACAGCAAGATATCATTCAGATATGTTGGTTACCACCAAGAGTTGTTTTGTGGTCTGCCAGAAAGGGATCAGTGTTTCCTTTATTTGAAGTAGATTTAGTTTTAGCAAAAAACAGCAGGAGAGTCATAATTTTTCTATTTGATTGCTACAGTCACTTGAAAATTAGCATTTAATGCCACATCTGCTATATTTATAAAGCAATATCATAACCAATAATGTGAAATAATCACTGTTTAAATTCTCCTATGATAGCATCATGCATTTGTTTCTAATAATCCTAACTGAACGCCCTCTTAGCTCCAGCTATTTAAAATGTAGGGGGTACTATTAATAAACTACTTAGATTCCTCTATAATCAATCCATAAACTTTTTTAAAACATCCATTTAAATTATATTTTCTTCTCTTAGTTAGTTGCTTTAGGCTGGAATAAGTCACTGCATGCCTATATATCTCCCCTGGCTATAAAGAGAGAAAGAAGGCTAGCTTGAAATAGGCACAATAAAACTTCATATTTTATCTGAAGTAAGAATTATCATTATTCTACAACTTTGTTACTTATGCAAACATGGATTAGAGTCACTATATATTTTAAATAGTATTTATGGCTGAAAAATAATTACTTTGTTAATTAGTGAGTAGCAATTCACAGAATCACAGAATGTTAGGAGTTGGAAGGGACCTCAAAAGATTGTCTAGTCCAACCCCCCTGCCACAGCAGGATTCCTTAGACCAGGTTACACAGAAATATATCCAGATGGGGTCTGAATATCTCTAGAGAAGGAAACTCCACAACCTCTCTGGGCAGTCTGTGCCAGTGCTCTGGCACCTCAACTGGGAAAAAGTTTTTTCTTCTATTCACATGGAAACTCCTATGCTTCAGGTTAAAGCCATTGCCCCTTGTACTGTCACTGGGCTTCACTGAGAAGAGCCTGACCCTATCCTCCTGACACACACCCTTCACATACTTAAAAGCATAAATGAGGTCACTCTTTAACCTCCTCTTCTCCAAGCTAAAGAGACCCAGCTCCCACAGCCTTTCCTCATAAGGAAGATGTTCCAGCCCCTTCATCATCTTGGTGGCTCTGCACTGGACTCTTTCAAGCAGTTCCCTAGCCTTCTTAAACTGAGGGGCCCAGAACTGGACACAATATTCCAGATGCAGCCTCACCAGGGTCGAGTAAATGGGGAGAAGAACCTCTCTTCACCTACTAACCACACCCCTTCTAATACACCCCAGAATTCCATTAGCCCTCCTGGCCACAAGAGCACACTGCTGGCTCATGGTCATCTTTCCATCCACCAGGACCCCCGGATCCCTTTCTCTTTCACTGCTCTCCAACAGGTCAGTCCCCAACCTATACTGATATATGGGGTTGGTCTTTCCCAGGTGCAAAACTTTACACTTGGCATCCATTAACTTGCCCTATTCAAATTCCTTTCAAACTCTCATTTCCCCCATCTAACCCAGCTCCACTGGAGAAAATAATGTATTTTTTGTCCAGAACTTCTCATTTCTGTACTAACCCTAATTGGTGCTCCTAAGTGGAAGAAATACCAACTACTATGGCTTTTCTGTAGCTGATGCTGAGACAACAAATGACTAAAGGACCTGGTTCTTGAAAAAACAATATCTTATAGTATAGTGGGAATGAAATATCAGAAAATAAATTTTAGAGCATTAAAGTTTTAGGGGAAGGGTCTGAGCAGTGTGAGCAGAGCATTCTGTCTGCTAGAAGGAAAAGTTATACTTAATGAAGAGATGATAAAATGTAGAAGAGAGTGATTTTTGTTTTGTTTTGTTTTATAAAAGGAGGTGAGTAGGTGGATTTTAGGGTCTTTTGGAGGTTTTTAATGTTTTTTAAGAAAGATAAAAGGAATAGAGCATGTCACTGGAGGTACCCAGATAGAAAAGTCAGAGAAAAAAAATATTCCCTGCAGATCCTTGCTGTCATTTGAGATAAAACATACAGAGGAAATTCTCTCCATTTTCCAATATACAAGCTCAGTTTCAAAAGCCTGCCCATTGTCAGGGAAGACTTGTTCCCAAGGACTGTAAAATAACCCTTTGCTCTTGGCAGTTCTGCAGCAGCAGTAATACTGCCAGAAGATATAGACCTCAAGGTATTTACAGTAAAATGTTTCACTGTGAATAATGTACTTTGGCAGATCCTTGATCTTATCTTTTAAAAGTAAACCTAAAAGTAGACTTCCACAGAGTTCAGACATTTGATATTTTGGAAAAGGTTCCTTTGACAAATAGAGACTTGGCTAAACTGAGTCCCTTTTTTTTT